>VXBL01006287.1:1600631-1717029 GCA_013400195.1 Aramus guarauna | reverse complement strand
TTTTTTTTTTTTTAATGTTCTAAAAGACTGTTTCATATAAATGACTGGTTGATATTTTATTAACATTGAGGTTTTTTCTTTCTTTCTTATTTTTTTTCCTTCTCTGCACACAACAAAGGGTGCAGCTGAGGTTCAGAAGGATCTGGGGTATCAGAATGGGAGGACCACAAAGTCTAAGGTAGGTGGAAGGGGCACATAACTATTGAGGGACAGGAGCTGAAGGCTCTGAGATGGGCAGAATTCTGGACCTCACAGCAATGCAGAGTCCAGTACTGAAAGTGTGGGTTTGATGGTTATCATATTAATCCTACGTTAATACTTTAAATATGTTCACTGGCCTTGAAGAAAGGGACCTGTGTGCAGAACATTCCCTCCCTGTCATCCATGACTTTGCAGCTCTCAGATGCATGGTAGACCCACTTGAATAAGCAGCTACATTTCTTGGTGCTTATCCAAGGCAACTGAAACTGTGAAGCTTTTGAGGATCACCTTTCACATTAAATCTGTTTTCTTCAGGAAATAAATTCTCACTTCAGCTTGGCCTGTGCTACATAAGTATACAAATCAAGACATTTTTCTGATTGAAAGGGCACACAGAGATTGCTCCAGGCTATTAATACCATTCTTGTGCGGAATAAAGAGAGATAACCAAGAGAGAGCTCAAGAGTGGTAATACACACACAAAGAGTGCTGTTTTTCCAACACAGCACACCTTCATCACCACTTAGTCAGGGAAATAGTGCTTTCTTTATATTTTAGTGACATTTACAAGGATTCTCACTAGAAGATTAAAAGGCAGGATCCAGTCCCTGTATGAAGGCTACAATATTTGAAAACTATCTGATGAACTACACTAATGTTATCTCAAAGATCTGGATAAGAGTGGCTAAAGATTGTAATTTTAATCCTGAATTAACACTGAAATGGAAGAGGAAATTCCACACTAGCTTGTAACCTTGGACTTTTATGCTCTATCCTGAAAAAGCTTTGAATCTGAATTTCATTTTATCTTCCAGCTGAGTCTGATTCAGTTCCCCTGTAAACAACAGAAAATTTTCCATTGGTTTAAATGGGGGCTGAGCTGTCATGGGCAAGGTCAAACAGATGAGTGAGCATTTACAGAATCAGGTATGAGCATTCACAATTCACAAATGGATGATGTGGTAATACATAGGACCCTACAGGAAAGCTGAGCACCTGCAGAATGATGTTCATCAGGCCATGTCCTACATTACAGCTGGGACTGTCTTCTCTGAGGTCATCACAGTGTATTGTATATACATGCCCACATCAGCCTTATACAAACTACCCTGGATCAAGACAGCGCACTGTGCAATGACACTACAGAAGTGCAACACCCAAGAAGTGGGGTAAATGAGTCTGTGCAGGGTTCTGTGTTGCAGAATGGAGTCTGAACCATTTCAACATCCTCTTGGCCCAAGGGTAGGTTTATGTCCCTGAATGGGTCATTCCTTTGAGATGGTTATTTTAAAATTCTATTTCTTCTCTATATTCTATAAAGGTATTTCTTGAATTCAGTACGCATTTCTTTAGTTCAGTATGGTAGAACCAACAGTGTTATAAGGCACTTCTCCTTTCATGCTTGTTAAATAATACTTTCCCAAGCTGCAGGTAAAAGGTCCTTATCTCCAGGAGATGAGGCTAGGAGATAGTCCTGTCATATGGATCATTTTTGCTTGCCTGTCTGGAATTTTTATTACAATGCCAGATCCTCCACAGAGCAAAAAAAAAAAAAAAAGACAAGGAAAACCTGGACAGCATTCTCCAATACCTGCTGAGGTCCTTAGCCTTTAAATAATTCAGGCAGCATCTCTGATTCAGAATGAAAATGAACAAAGGAAAATACAGACTCAAGATTTTCAGGACAGGAGTTGCAGGAAGAGCTAGAGATGAGATTTATCAGGGTATGGAATAGGTTTCTAGTGGAAAGTTATGGAAAATTAGCCTGAATATAGTACTCAGATATATGGCAGGAAACAATTCCAGAGAGTTATGGCAATAAGCAAAGTAGCCTACAGGTGTTTTTCATCTGGACAGTTTGGGAATGAGGCTGTGATTGGTTTTTCTCACAGCACAGTCTGCAGCTGGTAAGCAAGGAGGGGAAAAGTCAATATTTTTTTTTATAAACGTATTCCCATTATTTCATACTCTGGCCACTAGGTCATCCAGTTCCCCATGTACTCATTACTGTGTAAGTCAAGTTGTTCACTTACCCTATAGCACTCTGGAAAAAAAATTTGATTGTAGAAACAACCAACAGTATCTTGGATGTGGTGGCAGGAAAGTAGGGGGGACAAAAACAGAAGGGAAAGACCAGAACTGTTCATCTCTTTGCTCTCCTTGCTGCCATAAGAGCATTCAGCTCAAGAGAACATTTTTTTCAGGCCGTGTTCAATCTGCTGCAGTTTTAAATGTCTCAAGTGATAGGGAATATTTTCTCTCTACTTACTGGGAAGTTAGAGTGTGTCAGTTCAAACTAATAAATATCTGGTTTGACGGTGACATTTACAAGCTGCCTGCTCCACTAAGCTCAGTGCGCAAGTTAACAGCTCACATTCTAAAGTCAGTTCCTTAATTATCTTGTCTTCCCCCCAAAAGATTTGTCAGGAAGCCTTCTGATGATATCCCAGATAAATGTGCTATACCAGTGGAGCGTGGTTTTGTCTTTGACAAGGTTTCTGGGTTCCTGAAGACACCTTGCATGGTAGGAGGAAGTGATTCAGCAGTCGTTCCAGTGCTTGTTCCTCCCACCCCCGTAAGATTTTCCTTAAAATGAGTTTGCTTCAGGGTTACTCAAGTCTTTCATCATACATGCAACAGAAAGAAAGAAGAAAAATCTTCCCTTGAACAATATTCTGTATTATTGCAGGCAGTTTGAGGAAAAGATCTCATATCTAGGACAGGGTAGAATATAAATTAACATGGAAAGGACAAAAGGAAGTTTAACACAGTGTATGGAATCCAGAATTTTTTCATAATGAAATTCTTGCTTCTTAAATAGAGCTGGACTCTTGTCTCTTCTTCACAGATTTTCCACTAAAGATTTTCTATTAGCAGTCACGAGGCAGGGAGAGAAGAGACC
This sequence comes from Aramus guarauna, assembly GCA_013400195.1. NCBI lineage: Eukaryota > Metazoa > Chordata > Aves > Gruiformes > Aramidae > Aramus > Aramus guarauna. The sequence goes on along the minus strand of VXBL01006287.1, from coordinate 1,713,926 downwards.
AAAAGATCCTACTGCTATGTGATTTCACATATTTTTCTCTCTCCTTCATGAAACATTATGGAGGACAAATAGATATAAATTTTAGGCTTGTGGAATGATACCTTCTGTACAGCCAGAAATTAATTATAATTCCTTCCAAAGTAAAGCCTTATGAGCTCATCAAATTACTGTATTAAAAATCACAATAAAAAACCTTTTTCATGTGAGACTCTCAAATATACACAATGTAAATTAATTCTCAGAAAACCATTCTGAATGAATGCATTAAACCTATTCTGTGGATGGTTATACAGACACTTTGAAAATTTTTCCTGTTCATATCTTCAATCACCTACAGTGGCACAATAATAAAATCAAAAAGCCCTCCATCTTATTTGCTGCAACCAAGGCACAGAAATTAAGCTGGAAACTTTGGAACAAAAATACATTGTGATTATGTTAAAATATTTTACTCCTGAGCAGCTGAAGTAAAATAAAAATAATAATAAAAAATCACTAAAGCCTCAAATATGTTCTGTATGTTCTTTGACAGAATAATTACTTAGTGGATAAGAGATGCAGAAGAGAGCATCTATATTTGCCCTGGTAAAGCTGTATAGCATCCATATAAGCAAGGTGAGAAAATATGTACTAGCTCTAATTAGCAGTACTACCAAAGTGGCTGAAAATACACTTTCCTAGAAGATTTAATACTTCGCTCTCAAGCTAGGAAGGTATTTCAGACAGAAGTCTGTCGGTGCTTTCATTAACTTAAATGATGGAAGACTGTTCTCATGTAAAATTTGTAGTGTACATTAAACTATCAAGGGTAACAGCATTCTTGAAGCCAGAATTAAGATTCAAAATGATCCTGACTAATTGAAAAGATGGTCAAGATTCAATGAGATGACATTCAAAGTGGGCAAGTGGCAACGTATCATATAGTATCGCAAGAGAAGACCTGAGCTAAAGTGCCTGTCAGTAGTGTAGCGTTGTGGTAGAAGTGCAAATCTCATCTGGCTATATGTTAAGAGCAATGTCATATATGAAACACGGGAGGTAATTATTCTTTGGTACTTGGCACTGATAAAGTCTGATTCAGAGAACTTCATTCAGGACTACCATATTTTGACCAAAAAAAAAAAAGCATAAGTAAATTGACAGGAGTTGAGAGGCATCAAGAACAACAGTTTTAACATCTCTAGGTAAAGACAGAATAAATTGGAGCTTTTTATTTTTTTCAGAAGAGAGAAAGACAGAAACACAGAGACAAAGAAACAGAGAGAGAGAGAGAGCAAAGCAGACAGAGCCAGGCAGACAGAGGAGGGCTGGTGTTGGGGCACACATGAGCACTCCCTGCCGGTACATGGAAATTGTTAAAATCAGTCACTGTCTTCTGTGTCCCACCACCCGCACTGGAGGAAAGAAAAGACAATATCACTGTGGTTTTTGAAAAGTTTATGGTTGGAAATTAGCAAACATTTTCATGGTTATTGAATTGATGGACAAACAAAATATGAAGTGTGAATGATGGATTAGAGGGCTCCTCTGTACAGGAAAGGCATGTGACAGTGATGGGGTGGCTCCCTGGTGTCCGTATCAGACCAGAACAATGGAGGAGCCAAGTGAAGTCTGACGTGAAAAGTCGATCTTGATTTTTTAATACAACAATTTGATGAGGTTATGCAGATTTATCTGGGAAGAAACTATAAATAGTTTCTGCATATACAGAGAGAAGAACAAGCGGAGCCAAAGGAAGAGGTTTTGGTCCTTCCAGCTCCCACTCACCTTAACACTGGTATCTCCAGCGCTTCCCAGGTGAGACTGTGCTGGGAAGATGGAAGATGTCTGTGCTGCCACAGCAGCAGATGGAAGTACCCAGTGGAGGTACAGATGCCTTGAGATCCCATTACCTCACTGCTCACCAAGAAAATACACGCTGAAAGTAGTTTCTTTAATTTGAGGTAAACATAAGGTTAAACAAACATTAGTTGAGGTTAATCACAGTATTCTAAATCCTTTCTCAACACAAGATGATTGGACTAACTCTGTTCTTGAGGCCTTACCAGTTATTCTGTGATCACATATAGATTAAAGCATACCTTGCAACCTACAACCTAAGGTGAAACAGTGAATGTAATCATCCTGAGGTAAAGCCAACAGACATTTCTAAGGGACAATGACACTTGTGACATTGAGAGTACATAACCATATATATTTTTAATCTATACTCCATTAAGTATCTACTGAGGACAGACATACCCCAAAAGACTGGTGACTGGAATGTGTTTATTTGGCTTATAAAGTGCTTAAAATGAGTTTTAAAAATGAACAGCAACGAATGCAAGATAAAAGCTGTAACCCAGTACTTGGTCAAGACATAGTTCTGTACCATTTATTACTTCTGAAAAATGCCATGGCACTTGTACAGAGCAACAAGGAAGCTAAACAGTGGAACTGACATTAATCATACATTATTCTCCACTTCAAATGTCCAAAAAATTATCTACACTATTCCCCAGGTTTGACACTTGCCATAATAGTCAAACAAAGCCTATTCTTCTTTCTTCTTCACGACTCAGCCTACAAAACCTCTCTCATTACTGCTAAGGACAAGACACAAGAATTATGATTTCATCCACCCTCCTACAATGATAAGCTCCACACAATTCTCTCCAGCAGTTCTTTCCCACACTTCTGACACACAATATAGGCTGAGAGATTTAGATGCTGAATCCCATGTAATGCTGTTAACCACAATAACAAAGTAACTCTGCTGACATATTTTAAGACATTTGCAGTCACAGTTAATAAAGCCAAGCAGTCAGTACTGGATTTAAAATAATGCTTGAGCTAACATTACAGGGTGGATTTTTTTTCATTTTTCAAAAATGTCTGATTTGTGTATTTAATAGTGGCATTGACTAAAGACCAGAAAGCCTGCACCCTCCATGGTGGAAATGAAAATGGCATCCATCTTTAGATCTAAGGAAATTAAAGAACATAATTCCCATGGGCTCTCATAATTGAATCCTTAAGTTGGATATTGGACCAAAAGATTACGCACAAATCTGGTTTAGCAGTTGTCATAAGCAATGAGTGCTAAGGCAGAAGGCATTCAAAGGATACAGATAAAATTTAGGGATTTTGGTCTTAATGAAAAACCATGGGGTTGACAACCTAACTGCCATTCATTTGGAAATACCTCTAGCTTTTGGCAGAATTTTTGAAATGACACCATCTCCTGGGTGTCTCAGTGGTTTCTACAGTGCCTGTTTGAGTTGAGCAAATTCATGGTCCTTGTTAATTAATCTTTTCAAACACATCACCTAAGTGTGTCATTATTACTCTTTGTGACCTTGCTTTTGCCCAGCTCCAACTCCAAGTGAGGGCCATGCTGTTGGTTATAAAAGAAAAAGTAAGATTGGGGAGCACTTTTTCAGAAAAAAAAAAGGACAATTATGAAGAAAAAATAGAATGCCAGGGAGTGACTACAGCTAGGATCACAGATTTTTGCCTAGGGAAATAAAATAATATGATGTCACGGGGAAAGGTCGAAGAATGAATGACTACATGGCAAAAGAGAATAAAAGCATAGGGTACTTTCAAAGCTGCCATCTGAAATACACTTACTTGCTTTTCCTGCCCAGGAAAGGGCTATAGTTTAACCAGAAATTAGACTGCTATCATTTATATGCTGCTTGCATCAAGAGAGAGGTCCAAGCAGTATTTATGCTGTACATGCTGATATTTTATGTTATGTGTGCTGTATACAGTTCATCACCAGGGCACTGCCAGATGCACCAAAGTACAAAGTATTCATTTATATATATTCATATAATATATATTCATATATTACCTGGGAGCCTTCTGTGGATCCTTCCTGAAATGAAGGGTTTGTGTTAAGTGTCTGATCCCAGACTCTGGTGATGCCAGCTGCTTGTGGGCTAGTGATGGCGGTTCCTGAAGGGAATTTCTGCTCAGTTTGGATGTGGATGAAAATTTTCTACAGACTGTGTGCTGGAAACCCTTAAAGAACTAGAAATCCCTTAAAGAGCTAGAAATTACTCTCCTGAGCATTTCTGGCCTGCATTTATCCGCTTTCCTCCTCTTATTTCCATTCCTTTTGCTTTTCTGTTTTCTCTCCACAGTCACAGAGCTGGGTGATCTCCCACAGCAGGCACAGGCTCTGAGCAAAGGATGCTGCATATCACACTGTCTCTATTTATATGGATCCCCAGTAGCCAAAAAAATACATCAAAAGAATGTCATTGAAGCATCTCTCTTTCCTATATGGATCACTGTAGAGTAGACCTGACCATAATACAGGGGTTTCTCCCCAGTAATATTTATGGGCAAAGTGCACTTTAGAAAGCAAAGCAGATATTTTTTAACAAAAACAGAACAATATCGTTTGGAAAACAAACAAACAAACAAACAAAAAAAAACAACCCAACCCAACCCAAACAAAACAAACCAAAAACAAACAAACAAACAAAACCCCCAACCTTTCTCTCCAAAACAGTTCGGGGAGCAAACTACTTCTTGGAAGCCTCCCTGTGTTGGCCAAGTTTCTGCTGGTAGGAGATATAACAATCTTGTTTTATCTGAAAGCTTTTCCTATAGAAAATACGTCACTTGGTCTTGTTAATGAGTCTAATTAAGTCAGAATCCACAGAAAGAAAGTGAGGCCAAGAAGAATGGTAAACAATTCTTTCCATACCACCTACTAAAAAAAGATCTGCTGTTGAACTAGAGAAAGGACCAGTGCAACTGGGGTGTCAGAGACAGTTACAGTTGGAAAACCCCCATAGCCATAAACTTCACAGTGTATATACAGCAACAACCTCTGCACAAGACACAAGGCAAAGAAAATGAGGGTATTATATGAATACAAATCACCATCATCACTGGAAATGAGACTGTCCATGCCTTACCCGAAGCAAACAAACAGAATTGGTTTTGCTTTAACGCATGTTCACTCACTATGAATTGTTTTCAAAGTCACCTTCTTGAACCTGGTAAGTTCTGGTTGCCATTTCCACCTCTGTCCTGTGAAAGGATGGGAGAAAGACACCGTGGCTAAAACTAATTCTGTTCTCAGCTCTGTCCAACAGCACATGTAGACTTGACTTAAGCTATGATATGGTGGCATTTGTCCCAGTGTTTGCACAGTGCTTATTTTTCCCCCTTGGTCAACTGGAGCTTCAGTGTCTTATGTCCAGGATTCTCCTTGTATGTTCACCTGCTTCTACTCTAACCATTTGGGACATCAGCTTTTCAGAGAAAGTGCTGTCTTTTTCTAGATACGTGCTTTGCTATAAGACTATTTAAATTATGTGAAGTGAGATATTGGCTGATAAATTAAGAGTTCAATTGACTACTTCTTTTTCCTTTCTTTTGCATTCTCTCCATTTTTGTGGTTTAAAATATATGTTAACATGACCCAGATCTTGAATGCCACCCCACTGAGGAGGGAATATTAGTGAATAATGTGAATTTAGGTATTTAAGAAGAACATCGAAAATAACACTGTAATACCTGAAGGCATATTCTTCAATTCTTAGAATTACTACAGATAACTAAAGTGTTATTTTAAACAGTGAAATACTAATTATTGCTCTAAGATTCCATTTATAGCAAACTACATTAAAAATTTCATCAAGAAAGCAAGTGCGAGAGAGCTCATTCATATCTACCTTGTTTGTGGGGCAGCAGTGAATTCAGTTTATCATCAGTAACATTTTCAAATTAATAAAAAATGAACCAGTACATTTACCAGGAGAAAATTTCTTGTCTTTTCTGAAGCTCAAAGAAACCAGAAAGCAGAGGGGGAGAAAAAGGAAAAAGTCTATTACACCTCAAATTTGAGGCAGTAAATTATAAGACTTTTTTCTCTGCCCAAGGTGGAAACTCAACACAAATATATAAATAAAAATCAACAAGAAAAATCTGACACAAGCTACCACTTCTTTCCACATTCACTCAACTAAATCATCCCTTGTGCTTTGATCATTTTAAGGAACAAACTAGTTTTCTTTCTAACCTAAAGATCTAAGGAAGACTACCTGTACAACAGGGAATGTAGGACATATTTTGGCAATTCCCTTCATGAGTTGGTACCCAAATATTTTTGCCTTGAGCAACAAAGAACTGGATAGAGAGGGTTCATGGATGTAATTGCAGAACGTTGCAGCTACCTGCTCTTTCAATGCTAGCTTAACCTGCACCCTGCAGGATTCCCATTTACTTAAGACCTCTGAGGAGCTAGATTACTCTTGTCAGCAGGAGCTAAACAGAAGAGGAAAAACACAAATCACAACCTTTGTGAGCCAACCTCATCTGCCTGTCAACCAGGACTTGTCCAGATCTTATGGCCTACAGACTCAGTGCAGGACCTCCTAGCATGGAAACTAATGCCAAGGAAATAGAAGTCCTTCCTAAGAGTATCATAGGGCCATGTTCCCTAGCAATCTTTACCCTTATTGAACCAGATTTTATCAGGAGACTTTTGCTCCCCAACTCACCTACTCCACTCAGGAGATTTGGGAACTGCAGCTGGCTGTCCTTTTGAAGGTTGTAGCCCAAGCTGTTGGTTTTTCTCTGTATTATGACTGCAGAGTTCATGTCACTGTTCAAGACAATTTCTGTGCAGCTGCTCATGCTAAATTCCTCCCAAAACTTCTACTGTTTTCTTCCTCTTGCTCCTATACTTTCACTATTTCTTGCTTTCTGCCTTGCTTCTGGCTTTGTGGGAGTCATGCAGTAGTCATCTCTGGGTGGCTTCCTGGGGATGTGTCTTACTGGCTTTTAATTTTGTCTTTTGCATTACATCCCACACTTTTTATAAAATCTCAGACCAGCCAGCGTATCAGGAGCTGTCTCAGGTAGCCAAGAAGCAGCAGAGCTCACTGGACAGGACACTGGCATGGGTCTCTGAAGGCTTGGGTTCTACTTCTGTCTCTAGCCTAGGCACATTCAGCAGCTGTGGATAAGTCCTTTCACCTCTCTGTTTATGCATATGTGGCATTTATTTTCAAAGCTTTTTTAGATTAAGAGTATTAATTCCCATGTGCTTCTATAGAGCCTGATATAATGTGGCTGTGATTTCACATGAATTTACTGAAGTATGAAGAAATAACTAGAGGGGTCCTACAGTTCAGAGAGGCAGATAAAGCCTGAAATCAGTAGTACAACTGTCAATTCTTATTACTGCCTATACACTTATTTCTTTGCTAGTTCTTTCTTTAAGACATAGTCAAAATTATCTCTTATTGTAGTGTATAGAAGAAACTTAGCAAATAACCCTAGCCTTTTAAAAACAGAGAAAGTGTGTGGTATAAAAGAAGTGCTATATGTTGAGACAAGGAACCAAATTTGTTTTCTTATTCTTGTAAGAGCACAATTATATGCTTCCAGGTTTAGAGATTATTACTTTCTGAAATATTTTTTAGAGAGTGTATTATGGTCATATTCACAATTGGCCTCAGAGAAGGACATGGACTTGGAGCTTGTTCAGGGTAATTTAATCAATCTTATACAAAAAAGCAACAGCCAACCATTATGGCCCAAGTCAATACTAAAATGATTTCCCAAAACTCATTTCAAAGTCACTTCCAGGAAACAACTGGTAGCTTCAAAACTCTGAGGTTCAACTATAAATTTAATTTTCTTTAAGGTCTGTAATTGAGCTTTTTTTTAATAAAAAATATGGTGTACTGGCATTTCCTTTAAACAAAATATTGTGCATTGGGTGGCATGTCATTGTGTTCCTGCTAAGTCCTTATTTTTTAACATTAATCAATATATTTTGCAAGGTTGTTACCACCTCATAGTGACTAGAAATATAAACGCAACTCATTTTGTTACAAGAAAAATAAACACATGGCATAAATTTAATCTGCCTGCCTACCTACCAGATGGAGAAAAGAACAGGGCCAAGTCACTGACGGAGTAACTCTTTAATCACATCAGCTTGTTGTTGCCTTACAAATACAAACAAGTCCACTTGCACCTTTGGGAACTCATCATGTTTTCTCCCAGCTTCTGAAAGTACATGGCAGTCAGGTTTTTATTCACAGATTAGACACATACATGATGTGATTGTGAGATAATGAGGAAATAGCATCTTTATTACCACTGGCTTATTTGGATACCTGTAGCATAACTCTACTTGAGAGCTAAACTGTTCCATTTCCTGCACTGAGTCTACCTCTGCTTGAGTTAAAAAGTCTCAGGTTTTGATGAACTTTCTTATAAAAGAAAGTTATAAAGGAAGTTATAAAAGAAAGATATCTTATATCTTATAAGATATATTCTTATAAATATATCATAAGTAATTCATAGCAATTTCACAGATAGCATCACTTCAACAAGATGTTTATTCAGGTACAATCAATGGATGTTTTGACACTGACTTCACAGATAAGAACTTGCTCAATGCCAAAAGGTGTATCAGATTTTGCTTAATTTTTTAATACTTTAGTTTTTGTTTAAATCAATAAAATTATTCTGTGAGATAAAGGGATACCCAGAGGAACAAAAACTGGTAAGCGTTTGTCTCAGAATATCAAATGCTGGTTATAGAGTGGGGAGTGAGTACAGCTCCTGTAGCACTGCTGACTTGTTGAAATATTGCCTGTAAAAAAGGCAAATTCTGTACTTACAAAAAAAAATCAGTGTGACCCCCTGTCTAATCATTTGTGTCACTGTACTGTCATTGATATGATCTACCAAAGCAATCCTCACATGTTCTACAAATCAGATAAACTAGACTCAGGGGGAATATTAGGGAACAAGGAGAGAGATGTTTCAGAGGGAACAGGTGGGATCATAAAACAGAAAAAAAGAACCCCACACATTTTGTCCAGGACTGCAGGAGTGTCTGCCTACCATTAGATGAGTCCAGGAACATTCTGCATATTTTACAGTTCCTCAGTTTACTTGTAAATTTTCTCTCTGTGTCACCTCTCCCCCTTTTTTATTTTATTTTTTCTTTTATGTTTTCTTTTTTTTTCTTTTTTTTTCTTTTTTTTGTGGGGGATGCAAGGAGATAAAATGTGAGGGAGAATAAAAAGAAGGAAAAAAGGAGATAAAGCTTCAATGATCCATTAAAGATATTACTAATACAATAAGAATATTACCATAAAAAAAAAGAAATCTTTTGTCTGAGAGTTTTCTTAATGTTTCTGGGGTATATTTAGACCAAAAAAAAAAAAAAAAAAAAAAAAAAAAAAAAAAAAAAAATTCTATGGAAATATCAATGTAAATATGATACCAAAAATAAGCTGCAAATTTCAAAGAAAAGATTACCTTTAGAACTACTTACTCCAGTACCTGGTAGATTTTCTATCACATCATCTGTTAGTAAGTATTGGATGGCTTTTTGGAAAAAAAAACCCTACCATAATTCAAGCAGAAATTAGAGGGCTGATGCAGCAACCACTAGTTGAGGTTCTGTGGTCTTTGCTATGCAGACAGTAGGACCAGATTACCATAATGGTTGCTTCTGGTCTATGAGCCTATGAATCATGGTAATGATACTGCTGCCAAGTCAATTAGCAGCATATCTTCTAAGAGAAAGAATTAATTATCATACATTCACCTTCTGCCTTGACACCTGTGGAACTTTCTGTTGGGTCATTTACCTGTGCTGGATTCTTTGAGTAGTTCACCCAAATCACTTCAGCTCTGGCCTCTGGATTCAGAAACCTATAGAAAGAAAGCCTTTGGCTCTCTTAAATTTCTTAGCTTGGTTAATTTTACTGACAGACACAGAGAATCTAAGGATTTGACACAGATTTTTTCTTCCCACGGCTACGGATATGTAGCACAGGAGGTCACTAGGATCTATACAGATCGTAAGAACTTTTCATAAGATCACAGAGAAGACTGAAAACCTAATACAATAAAATACATATGTGTATGTTTGTGTGTGTATATACTGATGTCTGTAATATATGTAAAGTTGAGAGGACAAGTTGAGAGTACACAAGAAGATGAAAATATATTTTCCTACAAACAGGGTTAGGGGAGGCTGTTATTCCCACATTTAGAAATCTAGCACAATTTAAACACTTGCCTGCTTCTTTCAGTAGTTTCTGATATGAATTTAAAGAACTATGGATTATAAAGTAACTGCAGTATAACTGTCCCATTTCATAAGATCAGTCTACTTCTGACTGATTTGAAAAGTCTCCAGTATGAGTTTCGATGACCTTTACAAGGTATATCACACAACATCGGATCCTCAAGTACAGTGGGTCTACGAGTGAGTACTACCAATTCTGCTCAAGCCAGCAGCTCCACAGAGTCCTGCCTGGACCTCTGAGAGACCTCTGTTTCCTGCTCCAACCTCCAAAAATATTCTCAGGTGCTCCAAAACTGTGCTTTTGATGAAATCAAAATAAGACAAATTATTATGACTTTTGCCATTTATGGTGCAATGACAACCATCTTTTTTAAAAGAACTGCTCTTTCAAAGAAGCACTTTTGCTGTTCTTTATGGATCTTGCACAAAGCTCCCTGTGGTGAAATCAAGCAAAGTTAGGAGCAAAGACGACATGCAAGGGTTCTGGCCCCTCTCAGATTCAATAAATGCACCTATAACAGATGGCTAATTACAATGATAACTATTAACCAACCTTAGTAACACTTAGCTCTTCCAAAAATGTCATGAAAAGATATTCTGGCACACTCTGTTCCAGCACAACTGAGGTGAGCCAAACATACTCTGCCCTAGGCTGGTGCAGAGATTGAAAAACCAGAATATCTGGTGTCCTGATGGCTTATTTTAATTCTCTCTAACTGTGACCCTTTATCAACCATGGAGCTTTATTCAAGACCAGCAAGGGCTGAATAATTGGATTTGCTTGGCAGATAACCTTTCTTACTCTGCCGATTAATCCAGCAGAAAAAAACCCACCACTAATCTCCTGTGAGAAGAAACACCTAAGAGATCAGAGACTGAATTCGCTCTCCCGGCACTACTGCCAGGGACTACATGGGATGTATACTTGGGCATAGTGCTCATGCACCATACAGTTGAAGTGGGCACATCATCAGGAATTCGATTAGGCTAGAAGCTCAGCATGCTGGACATTCAAAAATATGGAACAGATGCCCAACATTATCAAAATTAGTCTGACAAAATTTCTGGCCAAAGAAAAGGAACTTGTCTGGTAAATGTGTACAATAATCCTAAAAGTGCGTGCTCTGACGGGCAGGTCGGTGCAATGCTTTGTCCTGTGCTCTCTGGAGAATTAGTCAAACTTTTTTCTTCTGTGCCCTGCTTTCCACAAGATTGTCTCCTCTTTCCTCCCCCCTCTCCTGCTCCCACAACATCTAAGATTCACAGAGAGTGAAATATGGATTAACACCCTGCTAGGCAGATAAGAATATTGGCTGTAGACTACAAACTTCGTGGAGGAACAGATCAGCATTTAGATGACTGCAGAGAAGGTGCAATGCCACAAACAGCGGTGCTGTGAACAGACTGGGGCTGTGTGGCTGTACTACTTTGCCGGGATCACTCACTTCTCCCCAGGTGGTTTTCTTCTGGGTGGCTCATAGCTCTTTTAGCCTCCCCAGTATATCCACACTTCAGCTGGTGACCCCTGCATCACGAAGATCTGGGGGTTTTTTGAGGCAGCCAAGGCTCTTTGAAAGTAAAGGCACAGATACTTATTGTCCATGTTCCTGAGCTCTCAAACTGGGGTCAGACATAGGTGTCACCTCTCAGCCCCGCATAGCACACCCGATAAATAGGATTCCTGCTCTCTAGCACCAAGAAGCTGTTCGTTTGGCACGCTGGCTGCCCCAGGTAGCAAATCTGAGCCATCCAATTTGATCGCCTCACTGCGCAGGGAGGCCTGTGCCCTAATACAGTTTTGTATTTGTTCCTGGCAGCTGGGCGCGAAAAGGTGGGAGCTGCAGTGAAGAAACCAGTCGCTGGCTCTGACTGAGCCTGACAGACAAGAAAAGGAGCTGTGCTTGGGATTCTCCATTGTTGGTCTTCAGCTAAAGTAAATCAACTTGATTCGGCTGGCTTCAGTGGAAATGAGGTGATTCATGCCATTTGTAGTTTCTTCTTGTTTACTTACTGCATCTTAATGACTGCCAGGCACAAAAACACCTGACTGAGGATATTAGACACCAAGGCTTTATACCCTTAATCTTTTGTTTGGTTAAAGACTAACAAAGACGACGACTTCAACTTCTGATAAGAAAGCTAGGCCCCTGAACACTTAGCACTAATAAGGTGCTTTTCAGTTTCTAAGTGCTTTACAAACATTAATTAATTATTCCTTTCAACAACACTTGGTTATTTTCTGTAACTAGACTGCATGTTTACCAAGTTAGCTCCATTCGTGCACAGCACGTTTTTGGCAGCAGGCAGGAGCATAAAGTGATCTATAACCACACGCTGCAATTTGCAGCAGATTTGCTTCACCAAACGCCATCAGTACAGCTACAGAAGCAGCTCGGAGGAGTGACCACTCCTCCCTGCTGGCCCTGGGGTGGAGATAACCTTTACCTTCCCTGCTACACTGAGCGGAAGCGTAAAACCTGTTTGCTGCGCAATTCGGCTAATTCCCAGAAACATATGTCAAACAGGAGCTTCCAGCTTGACACAGCTGTAAAAAGTAGCAACAAATTCTGTTATGTGCACATTGAAGTGCCCATTACAGCACAGAAGTGACACAGAGAATAGGGAGGTTTCTAATAAAACACCATGAGACAACAGCATTTCCTGCATGCAACAGTTATTAAAGGTGGAAAATACTCCTGTCCTGTATCAGAAAGTTGCCAATAACTCTTACAAAAAAAAAGCCAGAAAAATGAAAAGAATAAGGTATTACCTGCCCTAAAATAGCCAAGAGTCCATCGGAGAGGAAGATGACCAGAAGGCAGGAGCAGGAGGCTCACATCCCTGCTCTGTTCAAGTCACATCAGAGACTTGAACCAGTGTTTGGGTTCTAGAAGAGCAGCCCTAGCCACCAAGTTCTTGCTTATTTTCACGTCCCTGCCTCACTCTCCCCTTACATCGCATGCTAAAGGAGAGGAATGCTTTCTGGCAAAAGTTTTGTCTGAAGCGATGTGTTTCCACTGGAAATGAGTGTTTCGGTGAACTGTGGCAGACAATATTGCCATAGGCAAGATAACACCTCTGCTATTGGAAACAGGGTCTTGGGAAGTGTTAAGCAAGCTATCACTTTTTAATTAGACCTGCCCAAAATTTTTCCAGGGAACAGATTTATGGCATAATATACTGGAAAGTTTCAAGCTGACCATAACCATCAGCAGAAACCAGGAACGACCGTCTGCTGCATCCCCTGTCCACCTCCCGTGCAGGCAATGCCCTGGTTTATGGGGGCTGGTGCGCAGCAGGCATGAAACCAAATATTGCATGTACTTAAATCTAGTTTCATTGAGAGTTCAGAGCAGCTTGCTCTACACTGCCTGCTGCCAGCACCAAGGTGGCTCTGTCTGTTTCTTCTCCCTTTCTTCAAGCTCTCTTTGCTCTGGTCAACTTTGGACAGTGTAATCTAACGGGCATCAGTGACGTGGCTTAGTGTCACATACACAACATGAGTTAAAATTACGGAATCAGGAACTAAATCTTTCAGTAGCAGTAACCCCCATCCCAGGAGTGATAAGGAAGACCAAACTTTAATGTTCCAAGACATGCAGTCTCATTAATTAGCCCTTCTTCACCTTGTTCGTATTGGAAATGTTTTGTCTATGTATAGAGCTGCACTGGCACGCACTGGAAACGTGGCATGGAAAGCAGCTATATTGGCAAATACATCTTATTGCAGATCTCTAACGAGAAAGAAAATGCACTGGCAAATGGATTCTTTTGCCTGTGTAATGGTATGTATACCTGGGCTTTTGTCAACACAGCTATTTTCTCACAGTCCTACTCAGTAAAGCTTTCTGCTGTCTGAAAGGCTGGAGTTGGTTACTGAGCATTATCTTCTACATGGGTGTTTACACTTTCCAGCATCTCTCTTGAAAGAATCTCACTGTAAGTAATACACAAGTATTTACTGGAATCAGGCAGACAAAATTCAGCCTATTTTCAGTCTGAACAGTTTAAACCGTGCTCTGGGATTCTTTGATGGTTTGTTTGGGAAGAAAACAAAAACCCCTCCTGCTGATGAATTCTAATTCGCCTCCATCTATGCTTGGTACAAAGAAACGGTGAGGCAATCATACATACTTCTGCCGTCTGCTCTGCAAATACACTGAGCTTTCATTTGAGAAAATGGCACATTGCACAGTGATGCAAACAAAAGATTTGAGATTATATTCATTCATTCCAAACAAAACACAATAATAATTTCTTTTCTGAAGCACTGAGAAACAAGAAAGCCTTTTTATCTAATGAAATGCGAACATCTCTAGCTATAGGAATAAAGTGAAATTTTAATCGTAGAGTAGAATTTTCAGCTTCTGATATATAGTTATATTCCTACTTCAGATTTTGGGAGGTTGTATGCAACTACCATTTTTCTGCGTGTTAACACTTAGTGCATAAAACAATTAATTAAACCACTTGTCATATTCTAAAGGATACCTTTTCATTGCTTCTATACACATACATATCAATATACTTTTACATTGATACACTGTAAAATCATTATATGCTAAAAGCACAGTAATGACTGTAATACCACATATGACTTCAGGATAAATGTAATACTATCCCAAACATATGCTAAGTAGTTGTTTACAGCAAGTACATTGAGTTACACAAAGGACACCAACCACTAAGGTGCAGAAGTTACCTACAAAGGAAGGGACAGACCAGGGTAGTGGTTCATCTCAATCTCCATCGTGAGTCAGAACCAGATGTTCCAGAGGAAGATGGAAAATCTGCATGAAAAATGTGGAATTAAATGGCTATAGTTGAAATGCCTTTCCAATATTCATCAGGAAAATATTTGGCTCATGCTGTGAAACCTGAGGGATTTTTAGCCCTTTCTGAAATTGGGATTAACAGCCCATGGTCCCCAAACTCATTCTAAATAATTCACCTGTGGATGTTCTCTTTATTCAAAATATGTCCAAGTTTTAGACTTATGCTATGCTTTTGGTCCCTGTTACGTTCCTGGCAATAAAACCCCCAAACTAATTTAACATGTACAAAAATTACTTTTTTCCCACCTTTTGAATTCACTGAATATTACCTACCACCACTTGAGAAATGCAGCCAATTAATACAGTCTTCACAGTAATAACTTGTACAAAAGCATCCAAACCGAATAATAATTTTCAACAATGAAAACCTGTGATTTACTTATGTCATGGAAAAGTTGTTGGGGTTTGTTTTTTGGCTTTGGGGGTTTTTTTGTTTGTAGTTGTTTTTTTTTATTTATTACTGCAGGAAACGAGAGTGAAGTAGCACTTGCCTTGTATGAATTTATAGGAGAACAGAGCAGGAAAGAGGAAAATATGAAACATGTTCCCTCTTGCACTTCTCCAAATGAGGCTGTTGGATGTGTTTGCAACATAACTAGTTGCAGCCGATTGGCACCAAGCCCTGACAAGCTCCCTCTCTAATAAAGTGTGTTTCTCTCAATACCAAAATCTAATCGTCAGAACTCGCTTAATATATTCAAAATGTAAAACATGTTAAACATCCTAGACACTGAATATGTGAAAAGGATCATTATTCACAGACTCCTAATCTAAGCTTCATTTCGTGTCATTATTTGTTTGGTTTTACATGTCTCCTCCTTGCTTGAATGAAAATGTCTGGTGTTGGAAAATGTCACATCTAGCTCAGAGAAGCTGGGCAAGGAGTTGTGCTGCATTCAGAAATGCCCAGGCATAATGGGTTGTTTGGTTTTTTTTCTTTAGGAAAAGTCTGCACTGTTTGCTAGGTTGTAAATTATTGATTTATTTGGTGATTTACTTTGCAGCAAATTGAAGCTATATGCAAGCTAAATACAGCTTCACTTAAACTAATTATGATGATGGGGGCTATAAAGATTCAGAAATAGATAATTGTATTTGTTTGACATGTACACTACAAGCCCAAAATATACCCCTCTTCCACAACACATACTTGCTATAGAGAGCAAATGTAACTTAAACCACATTTATTTCAATAGTTGCAACTTCTCTGCCTGTGAAAGCTTTAAGGTGCTATCACGCAATGACATGGAAATATTTTAGGTTCTCCTGGCTTGTCTGCAGGGACACATCAACCCCATGTTGATGCTGGGGCTACAGAGGGTCCAAGCCACTAAGTGGGGCTAGGGACACCATGACCTCCTCACGTTTTTTCACTGAAAGTCAAAATACAATTAGTAGTGTTTGCCGTGCAAAACATTGACCGATTTATCTTTCTTTTCCTGTACTTACTGGGGCCACAGATGTTCCTCATAAAAATAGACTTTGAAGATACAAGCATCTGGGTGGAATAACTGGAAGCCTGGCCCTGAGCTGGCAATGGCACGGAGCATGGACTGCAGTGCACAGAGGACTCACCTGTGCCTTGCTGGAAGCAGACTTCAGTTCCTGGCGTTTCAGGGCTGCTCTCGTGGCTTTCCCAGAGAGAAAAGAGCTTGCCTTTCAGTATGGATATTCTAGAGATGAAAATATGCCACTGCAGATTTCTCTCTCAGGATCAAACATCGAGTGATTGTATCTGGAGTGGGATGTAGATGACCCGAACAAAAGCCCAAGTTCTGTCACAGATGCACAACAGATTTTGGCGTGTTGGCTACTGCTGTAGATATATTTGACCTAACTTTTAATTTAACCAGGCAGGATACCTATAGCAGCATAAATCTGAAAGTACCTGGGTGGTATTCCCAATGCACAGCTTTCTGTACTTTGCCTGTACTTTTAAATCTATGCTTCTGTAGGTATCCTACCTGGTTAGCTTCAAAGTTAACATCAGTAGCCACCATGCCAACGCCTGTTCTGCAGAACAGGAGATATTCTGAAGTGCACCTCTACATCAGGGCATGGGGAAGGACTGGGATCCCTGTTAGCGAGAGCCAGTACCACAGGATACACATCACATTCCCAGATTCTGGGCCAGCCTGACGGGTGAGCTCTGGGAGCCAGAGACCTCAAGATCCCAGAGCCTACAACCTTAAGCATCCATTGCTTTCAAGGCTTTTGGACTCCTGTGAAACTGAGCACCTGAAAGCCCTGACTCTAATCTGAAAAGAGGTCCTTTCCATCCCAAGCCCTTGCCTTATCAAATCAGTATTCTGGTCAGCTCCACCACTAGAAAAAGCAGCTGCAGTATGCAGGGGAACATATTTCGTTTTCCCAGCTCCATGTGCTTGTGTTTCACAAATGAAATTTTCTCTGACTTCCAGGCTATATGAAATCTTGAAATTAAAATGAAATGTAATTGTCAATGAATGGAAAGCACTACTTTTTGAACAACTCTCTTTGTACATATAAAATATCCTAGACTTCTTAAAGTGTCATTCATGCCATTTCAAATTACTTTCCTTTTTTTTTTTTATTTATTTTATTCTTTTTATTGAGATCTCCAAAGCCAGCTGCTTAGGGGTTTTCAGTACCCAAATTCCAACTCATTATTTCATTTGACACTTAGATCCCTTGAGCAGCACTGAAAAATTACTAAGCCTTAATATCTGTGAAAGACTTCCAAACAATAGCTACAACGAAGAAACTGGTCCTGGCACTAAAAACCAATGAATATGTAAGACAAATTGTATCTGGAGAGAGTAAACACATTAAAACAGGCTACCAGTAGCGTCTTTCAAAAGATATACAATGTAAGCTGCATACTCTTCAATAGCTCAAGGGGCTTATAGTCAATAAATTTAACAGGCTGCAACCAAAAAAGTCCAAGCTAAAGTACAGTATGTATAATGGAAGCTAGAGTGCACTCTTCTTTTCAACCTTAGGACAGAGTTAATAGAGGGGAAATGACAAAATACATAAAAAGGAATACACAGGATTTGACGGAGTATTTTTTTTCTTTTAACTTCAAGGCAAACTACCAGACTATTTTGGTTTACAGATAAATCAAACAAAGAACTTTTATCAGTTTGCATAAAAGTCTCATTTTCAGCATTGGAAAGATTAAGCTTCAGAGCCTTATTCTGTATGTGCATGTGAGGGATTACAAGGGAAGTGGTGTAAATAATGACCTTGTCGAAGAGAGATTAGCTTCAATGATTATACAGTAAAATAGATATGTTTTCTGCACTTATGGATTAAAATATCTGTTGACAGTTTCTGTAAACTAGTAAAGCTCACAAACATTTGTGGTAAAAGGGTAATGACAGTAGCAGTATCTGACAGCCCCATTGCTGCCTCTTGACATTATTCATGGTATTCTGATGTTCAGTCTGGGGAGCCAGATCCTCAGCCTTGCCAGATCTGTTTGCAGTGGCTCACTGTTTATGTGACAAAAGATGTTGCCTTTAGGAATTCCCTTTATTTTAGTTATGCCATCATGCTAAATGCAAATGTATTGGAACCATCTTGTCCTTTTGATTTTTCAAGACCTACCCCTGACTTCTCCCAGTTGACTAAGAGCACATAAGGGTTGATTTTTCGCTGACTTTCCCCTCAAATTGATATTTACACTTGCTTAAGCTGTCAGTAAAATTGAAGTAGCTGGACTGTTCCCACCAAGATTCTGTCTTCAAATTTTTCTTTTATTTTGCTGTTTCTAAAAAGCTCTTGTGAGGAAGATGGGAACTACACATGTGGAGCAATCAAGACCCTGGTGTTGGATATGACAGACCTAGTCTCTGCTCTGACTAAATGGTGACTCCTTGGACTGAAAAATCCTGCCCTGAGAAAAGCAGGGCAGAAGATGGTGTTGTAGCCCAAGTCGGTATCTAAATACAGAATACAACAGGCAGAAACCCCCTCTGAGTGAGTGGCTCAGCGTTTCTCAACACGCTTTAGCTAGCTTACCATTCTCAAGCAAGATGAAAATAAATCCACCAGAAATTATCAGCTACTTGTCTCTGTGCCTATAAAATGGAGTAAACTCAAAAATTTCTGTTTACCCGGTGATAGAATTTTGAAGTTTGCAGATATACTGGTAGTTGTATACCATGCAGGACAGTGAAGGAAGAGGCTCACTTTGTTTACTTCCTACTTACACAGAGTAATCTCAATTGTAAAGTAACTGGATGAAAGAGTAAAGACAATTTCATTCATGAGAGAAACATTCCATATGAGGGACAGCACTGCACAAACTCATGTAGTTTATCTACGACAGTCCTAGCTTACACCGGTTGGGTTCTCCAGGCAAAGCAAAGTGCAGTCTTTTGTCTAGCACACATCCTGGCAAAGAGATCAGGGTTTTATAGCAGTCTATAAAAATTATGTTGCACTAGCAAAATTGGTTAATGTTTAATTATGTTCAATGGAGAAAGATTTAAAAGTCCTAGGTTCTGACTTCCTAAATCGTTTCTAATAAAGATGCAATATGTTAAGATTTTTCTTGAACAATATTATCTATCAAGTCAGTTAAGCTGCGTGAAATAGGGCCTGGATTTCTGCTCTCTTTTCATGACAATGGAAAGTGCGATAAGTAGATAGGAAAGAGAATTGTACTGTGGATCTGGGTGGGGTTTCTTTGAAAGTGTATCACAAAAGTAGTTTTAGACAGGTCTATGAAAGGAAGTCACCAAAATTAGTCATTAAGTCTTCAAAAAGGCTGTTAATCATAATTATGGGCATTTGTACAGTCAGTATGCCATTTCTTAGACTGTTTCTGTACAGCTGTGTGTTTCTGCGGTGCAATAGGGATGTAACCTAACAATATGTAAACCAGTCACATTGGGCAATGGCAGCAGTCTGTCTTCAGAAGCACAGAGCACAGGTCAAGCTGCAAAATTCATTCAGATAAAACAAGGTTGTTAACTTATGCTGAACTCAGTGCTGCTCTAGCTGGTTTAAAACCTAGGCTATGCTTACATTGATGTTTTGTAATGGTGGAGTCACAAAAACTTGAGCCTCAGTGTTGACTGCTTTTGCCAGTAATTGGCAAAAAAGTAGGCTGTATACCCTTGATCAAGGGAGAGGTGCTTGGACATGCACAGGGTATGACAGATGAGCTCTTGATATAGAAAAGCATTAGCAACTAGCCACCTAGGGAAGGTAACTGGCTAATCAGAAAGTCCATTGAAAATAGAAGGCTTTCAACAGGCATAAAAAAATCCCTTTCTTGCAGTTAAGCTGAGAAAAATTTATCTCATGTAGGTAATGAAAAATACACATCCGCTATGATGAACATACATTTGCATATGGCTAGCAATTCACTTTTTCTTATAATTACCTTTTCTCCCTGTTAGTTCTCCTTGTTTCTTTAGCATAGTCATCCCGTGGACAGGTTCATGAAGACAATCTTGAGAATAAAGAACTCTCTGTCTTCCAAAGAGAAGAGAAAACAAAAGGTTTCTTGGTGCAATATTCACTATACCAGGTGAATACCCAGGTGACTTCAGCCACCATCTAAGTGCACTGGCTGATTTTAGCAGGAAAAAGGCAAAAGGCAAGTTTACTCTTTATATCCACAAACTGGGAGACTGATAGGAGGATGTTGTGCTTTCAGACTGCATAAAAAACAGTGAAAGATTAAACACTTTTCCTTTTCTTTACTGTTATTTAAAAGTCTTTGAGGAAACACTTGTTTTACTTCTAGTGCACTTTTCCCAAAGTTTTATATTCCAATGTTTTTGGGCCTTCAAGAACTGCTTTTAAAATTCTGGTGACAATTTTATATCCTAGAAGGAACTTGAAGATGTTATCGCATATTCCAAAATATATCAACTTGCATATTACTTAACATTAAAAAAAATCTGGCTCAGTATATTCATAAAACTAGAAACTTTAAAAATTCTACATTCTTTCATATAAACTCATTTACTCCTCAATTCTATCTCTTTCAGTAAAGAAACACCATTTAAAATATGGTCGTAATAGTTTTGTTTTGCAATACTGACCATAATTTCTAGCTATAGTTAACCAAACAGTATTCGAAATAGATATGATCTGTCTTTGCTTTGTCTGATCTTTGCCTTTCACTGACCTGAAAAAAAAAGAGTCAATTATTGAACCAAATGATTACAAAGTTAGTATTTAATTAGACAGAAAACTACCTCTCAGGCAAATGGTATCATAAGGAGCAAGCAAGGTCAAATGGAAATGAAACAGGATATTCAAAAACAGGTCAGAAGCATTAGCTGTATCCACAAATAACCAGTGAAGGATGAGATTTTCAAGAGCCTTAATGAAACTGGTGGGAACCTCCCACTGACCATTGACAGCCAAACTCTGAGCAGAATGGAAAATTTAGCCAATCTATCTAATTTTTAAATTAATTTGTCCATTGTTCAAAATTACGCATCTATAAATAATTTATTGTACAGCAACGGTTTATCCAATTTAACGTGGGATAGTAAAGGGATGCAAAAACTCGATGTAAGACATTCTAGACAATGAATTATTTGTGAACTGATTTTATCATTAGATTAGTGGCTTCTTGCTCTTGTTGAGTCTACACTTGTGTCACCGACTACCTAATATTAAATAGTAAGGTTTCTGTTTCCTACCTCTTTTTGTTTTTCTGAACAAATACGTACAAATAAATGTTAAGTTAATGGTACAAGTACAAATGAGCTTGCTTTGCCTTTTCTTACAAACTGAGTTAGGGCTTTTATTTCAGTATCTATAGACATAAACTTGGAGTATACGCTCAGTTCTGCTGGCCAGAACAGCAGTGACCGATCAGCTCTCAGGCTTCAGGAAGACAAAACTGCCAAAGTAGAGACATTCACAGTTTGGTGGACAACATTGAGTTGTCTCTTGACCTATGTATAGATCTGACAAAATTTGAGAAAAGTACTGGAATAAAACTCCTGCCACCCCAGCCCACCACAGATGTGACACTCTGGCCAGACCTTCTGCCCTCAGCAATTGGCAATTGCTTGAAGCAAAAGACCATGTGGCCATTCTCTCACTGAGGGCTGAAGACAAGCATTTTGATTTCCTTGAGCCCAAAGGTCTTCAGCACAATGACATGGTAATAGCTTTACAAGTGAACACTATCTCACAAGTGACTAGATATAGACCTGTTTTCGGAGAACTGCTCACATTGCCGTAAGTCTGTGTCATCATCTCTTCTATCAAACCCGTGTACACTGAAGGGGCCATAAAATCCATTCAAACCTAGGAGACTCCTCAATTTACAAGAAATGAAGCTCTTCAGGTCAAATCTTGATTCTAAATTGCATCCAAGTATCTTTTAAATTATAAAATTATGAGAAAGCATACCATCATCATTATCATTAGATGCCACCCCTGAAAAATGCTTGAGAAACACTGCCGATTGTTTCTGGGAAAGAAGTTACTGTCACAGAGATATTACAATTACCGAGTACGTTATATCATTTAAGTATATATTTAGCGTAATTGTGGTGAAACTTGTTAGCATTCTGTTGATTTCATAATTACTAGAAAAACTGCAAAATAAAATACATGTTTTGGGGGACTGGGAATTTGATGTGGTTTATAATCAACAACATTGTTCACAATGACAGATCTGAGTATACAGAAATTATTTCACGCCACAGCACTGGTGCTAACACTTGCTTTTCCACTCGCTTTTCATTACCATTGCAAAGTAGTTTTCATAGACAGTGCTTATTTTAGTCATGGCAGAAACTAATGAATTTTTCAGACTTGTGTCTGGGTTTTATTATACTCCTATACAATCTTTTATTATACTCCTACAAAATCTGGTTTTTATGTATTGTACTATCAAAGAGTGGGCTGAGGATGCCCTTACTTCCCTTTGAATCTTTTTTACAACTTTATAATTCAGAAATTTAAACTTCTCTTTATCCATTATGAACAGCTAACCTTTGAGTCTGGCTTTGGTTGTCCCTCTGGGTCACTGTGACAATTATCTGCTCTAGGTGGCATCCAGAGCCTCTCTGCTTTGACCCTGTGGTACTAAACAACATAAAAACAAGGCTGTAAACAGTCTCCCTCTCGAGAGCCTGCGGTCTGGTATATTTACAGGACAGATTTTAGCAAAGTAAAGAGACAGTTGAGCTAATTAATTGCATGCTAACATTCCTACCTCTACTCCTTACTGGAGCGTACTCATGATGTAAGTCAGTAAGACAAGGAACATGGGAGCGAGTGCTGAATAAGTGATAGGAAAAGTGAAACTCATAATTCCTCCCTCCACGTAGTTGACATGAACGTGGTATTCACAGCAAGAGATCCAGCAGAGAAGACAAGACATTTTGTGTGAGCAACTGTCAGTCTGAACATCATTTTGCCCTTTCTGAAAAATCGTCCTTTGAAGAGACAGGAACGCTGTCGGAGTGATTCACAGCCCTGTTAAATGTCGAAGCTGCTGGAGAACCTCACCATAAGGCGAAACGTGGCTGCCATGGTGCCCAGGGAAGACGGCGGCACTGAACGTATTGATTAACTTCATGCTGTTTCCTAGAGGAAGGTAAAGAGGCAAAAAAATTTGAAGGGGAAGGAGAAAGGCAGTTTGTTTGGCTGATGGAACAAGGCACAAGCAGCTGAAAGACTCTCAACCCTACTCCCTATTTCTGCTGCTTTCAATCAGTCAGTTCATTTTGCTCCATGGATTGATTTCCATATTGGAAAAAAAGCCTGACAAAGGTCATTCTTACCTCTGTCTTTCCATTGTGGGATCTGCAAGTGTGGGATCTGCGAGTGGAAAGAAGATGCTGCAGATGTGTAATGTGTGATGGCTGCTGTGTATGTAGGTATCTCCTGTTACTGATTAGGTGGAGCCAGCTGTTCCCCAAGAACAGCTGGTGAGCACTGAACAGGCAAACCCCAACACAGAATTTGTTTGATATAAAGGTGTGGAGAGAACAGCATTAAGGGAAATACTGTGTGTATGCTCTAAATTGGCTTTTTCTCCTTTGCAAAGATGAGGTTCGACTGAGTACCGTTTAATACAGAACAAAGGAAGGAAAGGAAAGATATTGTAGCGGTAGAAAGGTAGACACTGTCGTGAAGAAGGGCTTTAGAAAACTAAATGCATTTGAAACAGTAGAAATTTGAGAGGTTCACATGAGTAAAACAATGGTTTTTCCTTCCTGTCATCTGCTGTTACAGATAAGCGCTCCTTACTTATTCCTTGCTCCTCTCACAGCCTCACGCTTCTACTGTCCTGTCGGTTTCTTTTGGGAACACTAAAATAATAACAANCCTTACTTATTCCTTGCTCCTCTCGCAGCCTCACGCTTCTACTGTGAAGAGACAATAATGCTGGCATTTAGTGTTGCAAACAGCAGATGCAGGTAAAGCACTTATTTAACTTGAAGGTGGATAACCCTCCCAACTGAGAGCCACGTACTGACAGTCATAAGACATGGACTGTGTATCTCAGAAGACCAAAGGAAAAGCCAACCATGGGAGTAGTTCCCTGGTAAAAGACCATGGTAACTGCTCTACATGGACCCAGATCTCCTTCAGAGCAGATTTAGCTAGCCAGCAGTGTCACTGGCTCACTCCTTACAGACAGGGATCTAGCTGGGGAGAGGACAGTGGCCACATACGTTGCCCTACTGGTGAAATGCAAGTAAGGCTCACCTTTGTTTCTTCTGTTTGAAAACTGCCAGATATCTAGGAAACTTGTACAAGTTTTCTGGGGAGAAAAGTAACAAACAGGCAGTCAGGTGGAGAAGGACATAAAGGAACATAAAACAATCCCATAAGAAGCCAGACTTTTACTTCTAGTGCTTATGGCAGTGGTCTTCTACAGGTGAGCACCATCAGCACACTGTAGGCTGTATACATGATGCATGCCTTACTATAGCTCAAGGTAACATGACAACTCAGACAACATTGCAGAACACAGTTAATTTCAGGTTCTGTAAAATGGTTGTCATCTACATACTTCAAGACCTTACTTCAAGCAACTTAATAGAAAATTAGAACATGATTTTTAATAGCATAACATATAATTTATTTTTTATTAACTACTCAAGTTCAATTTTGATACTGTAAAACTGAATGCATTTTTTAAGCCTTTACTTTCATCAATCATTTGATTTTTCTGACACACAGCATATCTTGTTCAATGGTATTGGCTGCTCTGTTTTTAAATAATATTCTGTTTTCCAGAATACCAGTATGATTGTATTTAGACATCTTTAAAAAATGTAGTGACAGCAATTTCAATCAAAAATGAGAGAAAAAAAAAGAGACTTTCTTCACAATGAATAGCAGCAACTGAAACAAGTTGGAAAGAAGGAAGGCAAAACCAGTATTGAAATACTTTGGTTTCATTCATACTGAAGTCTGTGGTGTTGCAGAAGAATTATATGGTCCTTGTGTATAAGTTAATACTGCAGTAGATCACCATTGCCATCTCCTGGTAAATAAACCATATAACTGTATTCTAGAGCTTTTTCTAAACAGTCATATATTGTACAACTATAGAGAGATTCCACCATAAATAGGCAATAAAGGATTTAGGGTATTTATTGTGAGACTATCATTGCATTTTTATTCGTTGCTCACATAAGACCTTTATAAAGAACTGCATTACGGTTGATAAATAGCAGCATTTGTTCCAATGCTCTCTTTATGCTGAAAAGAAATACTGCTAGTTATGACTCTGTAAATTAAGGTGAGACGATGGGTATTGTTGTGATTGAAACAAATACCAGGGCTGCTTAAGAAAAACTCACCATAACCAAAACAAATATAGACTCAGAGAGAAGGCATTAGTTTCCACTGTATTGTGATGGGACTGTGCTACGGTAGTCAGCCAAGACAATGTCAAACAGCGTTAAGCCACACTATGAAGCGACAGTAGGGATAACAGCAGTGACAACAACAAGCTGTCATTTCTCTTTCTGGTATTTTAAATCCTTTTATTTTCCTGCCATTTGTATTGTCCTTTTCCACTGTCATTTCCCATTCCACTCCCTCTGTCTCATCTCTGCTCCCTTTTTGTCTTTGTGCAGCTACCTGAAACCTCCTGATAAACAATATATATCCTCTCCTGCTTGGAGGGGCGAGGAGTGGGCTGCTCCCGAAGCCAGCATGAAGCCCTTCCCCAGCAGAACTGCCTGTGTGTCACGCCGAAGCCTGCAAATACTCACCTTGCCGTGCAAGCTCACAGTCACGTGGCGAGGGAGAATGAGATGTGTCTACAACTCATTACCCTTCGGACCAGAGTGCAGCGTTCAATGTGATGTTGAGCCTTGATAAATCATCCTTTCAATCAAATCAGTAAACAGAGAGAAATGCCGGCTAACTGGCAATAAATTTCAGACAAATTCAGCACGGAGTGACAGATTAGTGGAAAGCTTGTGCTTTGCTTTGTTTGTGTATTGCTTTTGCAATGCTTCTCTCTGCAACAAAGTGAGTTCCTTTACTTGCAGCTGCGTATCTACTGCCGCCATTGCCAATTAATAGGGCAAGGAACAACCCCTTTACCAAGTTTTTGCTTTTTTCCCATGGAAGGAGAAGAAAGGTTTGTAATGTTCTGGAAGAAACTAGGGCTGAAGGTTTTCTGATAGCACTAAAGCCAGAACTGCATCATGAAGAGCATTTCCTTAAGAGCGGCCTTCACAGTGGTGACAATTCAGTTTGTTTCTTGCAGCTCAGCAGCCACGACTGAAGTGGATGGGGTCAATCACAAACACTGAAAAAGGATGATAAATGCGGCCAAGTGCAATGGCATTTTAGAGCTGCCATAGAGTCAGAAAGAGGAAAGATTAACTGAAGCTCAGAAAGAGCTGTGAAAAGTTGCTGGCTGGAGATACCTGGAAGGAAAGGAGAGCTTTGGAATGGGAGCGAGAACAGTGTCTTGAGGGACTAATGAGAATACTTTTTCTTTTCATCAACTTAGTACCCTCATAAGGGGACACAGGCTTGGTCTTGGACTCACAAAGGCATTTAGAAACCAGAGCCTATGGCAGGTTAATGATCATAATAGCTATTAAGGCCAAAAGGGACTGGAAATCACCAGCTTAATTATTAGACTATCCCAGGGGATCTGGAATCAACACACAATGCTAATGGTATGTCCAATCATTGTTATTAGATTATGCTTAGAAACTTTTCCCTGCAGCAACACTGGAATTATGTAATTTATTAATTTATTTTTATTTAGTTTAGCTGTTCTTAAATATATGCATACTTCTACGAAAAAGAAATTCAAAATTAGGTCTTCTCAGTGTGGAAATGGGTAAAAACATCTGAGCTCTAACAACAGAGAGGTAGAACTAGTAGTTTCCTTTCGAAACTACAAAAAAAAATATAAATGCCTATGTTAGGGAAAAGGAGAAGGCAGATGAAAATTAGAGGCTGAGATATATTACCCTTTCTACGGAGAGTGGCAGTTAGGTCTGCAGCTGAAAAGAAATCAAGAACCTGCTCATTATAAGGGGCTGAGAAGAGTATGTGCTCCTCAAGGAAACCTGGCCTTAAAACAAGCTAGACTAAAAATTAGGAAAGGAAAGAATCCAATGAGTGCAGGGTAAGTTTGATCCTACACGAGTGCTTTGGCAGCCAAGGTTGCTCTAAATCATTTGCCAGACTTGGAACATCCCTCTGTCTTTGACCTGTAGCAAATACAGCAACACTGCACATATCAATGGGCAGATAATAACTGGAATTAAATGCTAAACCATTTCAGACAGTGAAATGCAAGATGAATTATGGAAACAATAGTCACAAGCACTGGTTTGTGCAGCTACAGTGCAACAGGCATGTGGTCTTCCAAGCACAGAGCTAGATGTCATTCTATATGCAATGTCCATATTAACTCTTTAATCAGCTCCTTTCTAGACAAAAATTGTTTTACAATGTCAAACCAGCCACAAATATACGTTCTGGGCAGTGCTACCAAGGGTTGGGAAACTCAAGACACAAAAAATGAAGGTTCAATGACACCGAGCATCAAAACGCACGCAGGACAACAGAAACAAACGTTGCAGTTAATCGCTGCTGGTGCAGGTTCATGCACTTACTGATCCCTGGCTGCCACCACCTGCACTGATGAATAATGCTTGTCCTCTGTTTGCGCACGCTGGAACCAGTACCAGGGGATCAACTTCAGGCAGATTCAAGTTGCTATCATTTTCACTTCTCACAGTGCTAAATTTCCTGTCAAAGAGGAAACAAATTTTGACTATTCTCTTACATTTAAAGTTGGCTACTTCCTTATGGGAAACAGTTTGACGTGGTGTGCTGGAGTCATTAACCACAGATTGACTGTCATCAATTCCTACAAATCATGCAACTATAAAACTGAAACCATGAGGATTCTCAGATGCATTAAGTTTGCAGTGACATGAGAATAAATGTGGATAACCTGAAATCTTCAGGGAATACACATACATACACACACACATATATATAAGAGACAGAGAGCACCTCAGTCTACACTAGTAACCATGTTCTAATTCCAAGGCTATCCATGCATCAAGAAAGGAGAGAAACTCTCTGATCTTTTTTTAATGGTTTTAAGCTCCAAAAATCAGGAGGTGGAAAATAACCGTAAGCAAGTTCTTTGTACAATACAAGTGAGGGCTGCAAGATTGACCTCCCCCTTTCCCTTGAGAATGCATTTTCAGTAATTGTGCTTAAAATACATTCCTTGAAGAAAAGGAGGAGGCAGTAAGGGGAGATAGGGATAAAACAATATTTCAAAGACTTAATGAAACACAGATCATTGTTGACTGTCCATCTTATCTTTCTGTGTCACATTTTTGAGGACTGTGAGTTTACTATTAAGCACTGCTTATTTTCCTCTACATGCGTGAGTGGGAAGACAAAGATTCAAGCCTTTACATTCAAAAAGAAGGACATTTTAAAACAGTCTTTGGGACAGATAAGTCAGAGGTACATTTGAGAAATGCAGAAAAATGTGTCTTCATAGAATTGACTGTACTATCTAACAAGACCTATATAGCAGGATTATACTCTATGGCTTACAAGAGTATTGATCTGTGTGCACTCCTCAGTGGTGTTACATTCATTTTAACATTGATCTCTGTTTCATTACGCCACTGCATCATGCACTCTCAGTGTCATCTCAGTGCCCCTCTAAAATCTGAGTGTCTTCTGTTGCTGTCAAGACATACAGATGCGTTGTGCAGCTTGCAATACAAAACATCAGTTTCAAAGCCCATTTATTCACACTTGCACCCCCCTTTTAAAATAATATGAAGGACCTATCATGGCTTAACCCTCTGAAGCAAGGTAAATATAGAGCGAAGAAGACATTGGCAAGTGCTTTTTCTCTGAAGAATTTTTTTACTCTGTGCATTGTTTGTGTTACCTTTCAAAGAAGCTTGAAAATACCATTTCTTTTCCTCATGGCTTCTTTCTATTCCATTTGGAAAACATTGATTTTGCTTCCCCCTGTGATTCTTATGCAGCACAAGTAAACATAGCTCTGTTTAATATATGTCCAAGTCTGTGCAATGCCATCAAATTCACTATAGCTCTGGGAAAGAAACCAGTCCCTTTGTTGGCCTCTAGCATTGCTACAACACAATGCAAAATCTCATGGTTCCTGCATGTCCAGAGAGGTTACTGGTTTGGTTAATTTGCTTATGCATGCTTTATTCTTCAAAGCACATGACTGGGCACCAGAGCCTCATAAATTCTGATGTCAGCTTTAAGAACATGCTGATGTTCAACTGCAATACAGTTACAGAGGTACAAGGATACCTGTATCAAATGCTAATTGCACAAAACACTGTGCAAATATAAGAGCAAAAATATAGCCTTTTTACCTAGTCTGTTAACAAAGTAATACACATGATCTTGGGCTTATCACCTACACCTCTGCTCCAAGTTTGCTTACTGTTCTACTGGTGTAAGTTAGAGAAGAGTTTGTTGTCTTCAGGCCGGTAAATATGAGGACAAAACCGTTAAAAAACCTACTACAGCTACCTGCAGGGATCATCTCGTTCCCTGCTGAGTGTGTCTTCAAGATCATGTGCTGTCTTGCTAATTCCCACTATATTCTGTAATTCTGGGCAAAAGATATCTGACCTTGCAGACACCTAATTATGCCAGCCTGGGGAGCTGGTACAGGACATCTCAACATTCGTACCTTGGTTATTCCACAATAATCACCCTCAACGTCACTGTGTGATGTACTTCTGTGTCCTATCCTTCACATCTTTGAAACAGGTATAATATTTATCCATCTGAGTGGAGAAAAATGGTTTGTTTTATTCTCGCATGTATGTTGCAACAGATATGAGCAAACTGGGAAAAACACCTATCATTTTAATCTTCACGATTCCCAAGTTTTTTTCTCTATAAATTCCCTTTTTCTGCCTTCACACAGCTCTTGCTTTATTCTTGTCAGTATTTCACTATCAACCTACGTTCTTATAGCCATTTTCCTACTTTAAAACAGTAATGCCATATTTTATTGCTGCCAATTCAAGCCTCAGCACTTCAGCTACTGCACCATGGACCCTGATCCATTGTTTAAAGATGGGAATGTTTCCAAGGACATCCTTAGGCACTGGCACTGGATCAGACACTATATGCAAGGACAGATTTCTCATATCCTTAGGTTAACTTCTGAAAGAAAAAGGCTCTATCCAGCGGGAGAGTTACTTACCCAGCTAATACTTTATGCATTGAGCTCCAGAGTGTCGCAAGATGATTTTAAATATCACAGCAGAGAGTGTCATTCCATATAATGAGTTAATTCTTTAAACTGTTACCTCACTTACCACTGAAGCAACTAATCAGGACAAGACCAACAACAAAAAAATACTGCTTATGCACTGCTGTACCACATTACATTACTGCTCACATCTCAAGTTCCTTTTCTTTCAAAGATTAGATCTCAGAAACTCAGAGTGCTTTTACTTGCTTGCACGGCCCTTTTTTAATTGCATACAATAGGAGCTGACAGGCTACCAGTCAGGGAGACATCATTTTCACAGAAATTGCATATAAAAGATTCACTAGCTGTGTAAATATAAACATGTAATTTATAGAAAAGGGTCCAACTTTCAAAAGTATGGACACGTAACATTGTTCTTCAGTTATAATAAAATAATCATGTCAGCTTCACCAGTTGCTACGGTGGGCATGGGCTGACCAGAGGAAGCGTAGTCCTGAGCAAAAGAAAACACGCTGGCTGGTTCCAAAACTACTGCTGGTTAATACACGTTCAAAGGATACATTCAATATTTTCGTATTTATTTTGAAAATACTTGCAAGACCATCCCACATAGGGATTGGGGCTTGCTCTAGCTAGTGTGCTCTGCATTCAGATATTGAAGCTGTGAACGTCAACCTTATGCCAAGCAACTTGCTCGTCTCTCCTGGATAGGAGAGCATCCTGCTCTCGATGTTGTGTCATAAAGATGGTGTAACTGAGGAGGAGGAGGAGAAAGGGGATGTCATTTCACAAATGTTTCAGTTACAGTCATTCTTCTCTTCCCACTTACTTCACCGAGCATCTGACAATCAAGAAAGGTGCAATTATCTAAAGTGAAGAAACTGCAATATTAACAGAAATAGTATTTTACCACAGAGATTAAACATGGAATTTCAAGGGCTCATTTGTCAGTGTGTTGCTTACACGTTACAGGTAATCTCTGAAAATCAGTAGAGTTATACTACTGGGAAAGACAGTGATTAATGAGATCCTACCTCTGAAGGACATAATTCAGGTGAAAAGAAACAAAAGTAGAATAGACAAGTTGCAAGGGCCAATGAAACAAACTCTTAATTGTAACCATCATGAATTAATTCACAGATGGGTTTTAGGGCTATGTGAGATGCAGAAAAATGTTCTGGGATGTTATCCTCTTTTATTTTGTGAGTAAAGCAAAGAAATGGCCAGTCTACATGGTTGCCATAGTAATGTAAAGTGTTATTTAAAATACTGTTATTTAAAATTTCTAATGCTGGAAGAAATTGCACAGCCAAGGGTCTAAGCAGCAGCACATTGTGCAAACAGGTCCTTCCATTCCCACTTCACTTTGGAAGTTTTAGGAAGTTTTGCTGACGAAAACCACCTCTCTTTCCTCAACCTACACCTTGTCTTTGCTTATGTCTCAACTTTTCATCACTCCTTTCAGTTTGTAGTCTTCCTTCATTTTACTTTTACTACCACTTGTCATCCACCTTAATCCGTGGGTATTTTATTTCTCCTCACTCCACTATTCTCTTCCAGTTTCTTTATGGTAAACTTTGCCTTGAGTTTCACAACCCCCAGCTCTGTGACACCAGAATGACTTTCAAAAAGTAATTAATTAGCAGCTATCATAATAATAACTTTCAGTCAAGAATGACTAATTGTAGAGGATTGCCTTGATGGACATAGCGATCCACTGCACATTCAGAATCAACGGCTAGTGCAATGAAATCTCAGCCCTGTGTTTGGATATGTGACATGCTATTATAACAGATATTCAAATAACATTAATTTACTAATTTCCTAATCTTTCATTCCAGCATTCAGTCAGATAAGCTCCTGACAGAAGGAAGGCACATGCAGATGAAAGGAGGAGAGAAATGGGAGGTGTAAAGGGAGAAGCAGAATAAGCTGTGAAGTGAAGCTATCAGAATTTCCAAAGTGCCCTCCCTCAAAGGCACCGTTACCAGCAGCTGCTCTGCCCTCCACCCTGTCCCAGGCTGTTAAGCTTCAGCCAGATGCTGCTATTGTAAGTCCAAAAGTTTTAGTTAGTTGGAAGGATTTCAAGTTCCCGCAGATTATACTGTGTCCATTGGGTTTGAAAAGGTTCTTCGATGATGGAAACTGGGACAATACTCAGATGACACCAGCAGGCAAACAGTGCTGAAGAGGAATGTAGAATAACCCCAAAGCTGCTGGCACCAGGAGCAAAGGGAAAGCTCTTTCTCTTTCCCTAGAAAACAGAAGTCTGGTCTTCCTTTACTTGATTGGGTATATGGGTGTAAACAAGAAGTCAAGTCAAATTATTGGAATTTCCTAAGTGCAAGATCGATTACAGAAAGCAGGCATTTAATCCCATGATAACTGTATCCCATCCCTTTGTTTATTGCCTCTCTTCTCCCTCTTGGAATGGAGTAGCGCAGCTCAAAATTCAGCTGTGTGCTGAGGCAGCCCATCTGGGAGCCTGCACGCCGCACGCCCACACGCGGTGCGTTCAGAGCATCAGGTGCTGAGAACATCTCCTACTTCCAGTGCTGCAGGAAGCAGAGCTGGTTTGGAGAAGGGATTAAAACCAAAGCAAAGTGCCCACTGGTCCTCCTATTTTTAATGTGGTGCTGGCATTTTCATTATAAGCTCATATTTTCAGGTTTTATAAGTCAGTCATAAAAAACTGCTGAGGGCTAAATATTGGCGAGCGGAGCCAAAGAAGGATTTCCAAAGTGCAGAGGGAGGGAGTCTTGGACTCTGCTTATTCCAGTGGGAAAGTGATTCCAACATGAACGGGGCTATACCAACAAGCAACCTCTGCCAGAAACTTTGCATACTATGCCAGAAGGCCCATAGCCACACGCCAAAGCCACAGGCACAGCCCATAGCTCCTCAGTCCAGAGGCACTTCACTGGAATCCATGAGACAAAACCAAATGCCAAACTTCTCCTCAGACTTCAGCTATGATACTTCCTTTTTGCCTTAGATCTAGTGTAAACCACAAAAATAATTTCATGACCCACTGATCCGACCCAGCATAGACCTCCAGCTGTTTGAATATTCAGCTCTGACATCCTGGTGCTGTTTAACAGCCCTGGTAGGAACTGGAGCCCAAAGTGACAACCAGGCAAGCCGACAAGGGCTCTGCCTCCCAGCTTTCCCATGCCAGTTCTTCACAACACAGCCTACCTGTGTGGAGCCAGGATCTGGGATGCTGCATGTGAACTGAAAGATGAACAATGAGAAGCATTATTAAAGGGCTATATGCTCTCATATGAAGGTATGGAGCTTCGTCAAAAAGTTAGAGACAAACACAATGGCCTCCACTTTTTTTTTTTTTTTTCATGGGATGGTACCTGTATAAAACAGTGTGAAAATGTAACCATATATCTAGGAACCATATGTATATATATATATATATATATATATATATATATGTGACCACTGTGACCTTACTGTGACTTTATCATTGTACTGTGATAAAAATTGAAAAATAGAAACACAATGTCTAGGAGAAATAACAGAAAGACAGAACTAAAGAATACCGCTATCTCACACCCATTCCCTCTCTTCTCTTACAGCCCAGTGATCGCATTTGCATGATGGCTCTCATAAAGTAAGCGGTTTCATGACAGAACTACGCTATTTTAGATGCACTATTTTATATGCAGCTTTTTTATGTAAAATTAGAATTTATTGAAAAAATACTAAACAAACATTTACCAAGAAGAAGATTATTTTGTAAAAAAATGCAGGCTATAATTTCATTCCAGACTCTGCCTCTTTAAAGATCTAAGTGGCGTATACATGTCTTTGTTGTGTGATGCAGTGGTTACCATGGAAATTTATATTTTTTTTAAGTTTAGTGAAGACGATGCAGTCAAAAACATAAATAGCCTAAGCCCCTGGCAGGGTAAATTGTACAATGGCATTCTAGAATAAATTTACATGGCTTTTTTTCTGTAAGCAGATATTAGACACTAATAATTCTCTATGAACAAAAATACTTCATTTTCCTTAAGATGGCAATTATAATTTTTACCTGCACTTGCTCCTGGATGATATAAAATTATATAGCACTTCATGTGCCCATAATCTATGGTTCCTCAAATACAGTTATCCAAGTTGGTGAGTGTGGGAGAGTTCCCTGCAGTACTCCCTGGTTAAAAGTTTGGGGTTTTTTTTGTTTTTTTAATTTTGCAGGAACACCACCAGAGAGATTTATACCATGAGGTTTCTTAACAGCTCAGCTAACAAAATCTGAAATGTATCCTGGAATAACTAACTGAGTTGCAGGCCTATAGAGATCTCATACTTACATGCTAGCCTGGAAGCCAGGAAATTTCTTTGTATCTTGATTGGTAAAAGAAGGACAATATTTTTAAAATTGAAATTTTTCTTTGCAGAATTGTTTGGTAACAGGAATGTGTTGTATAGGACCTGATCAAAGCTCCAGGTAATGTATATCCTGTCTCTGGCAATGAGCAAAATAAGATATCAGGAAACAGTCTATTTAAGAACGGGGTAGACTTTGATGAAATACCTCACCAGTGTGCTCCCCATCCTCCAGTCCTTTGAAGTTCACAGACAACTTGGGCCAAACACAGTTTCAGAAACCTCAGTAGATGTATTTCCATGAACTTGTCCTTGAAGTTCAGCAACATTTCATTTTCCACAGCATCCTGAGGCAAGAAGTTACAGTTAAGCTACCAGGTTGAGTTGTATCAACAGTAGTCATCACGATATTGTAATAAATGTAATGTTGCTTTGATGAAAAACTATATGTGTAATTTCACTAATGATTCTGTGCACAGAAGTAATGTGTGATATATGGTTAAAGATAGTTTTAAAATGCTTGAGCAAAATGAACAGAGAAAGTTAGTAAAAGGGCATTTTCAGTCCAGTGGTCTTTGGAGTTACTTCTCCATGGTAATAGCTACTGCATCTTGACAGCTAAGTTCTTGAAGAAACTAGCAAGACAGCTATCAACAAAGTTAGCAAGCTGAAGCTACTCTTTCTCTAACGCTCCTGCTTTGTCACGGACAGAGATTACTACTTTGATGTTTGCAGTGAAAGAATGTTGTCTCATGTCTCAGTTTGCCTTCTACTAGGCAAACATATGGTTTCTCCACAATGATTTTAAACTCATTAGGGTGAATCTGGCAAAGCAACAAATGTTTAACTAGCCAACAACAGTGATAAGAATCTCATTCCTGGAGGAATTTATAATAATTATATTACACTGAGTCCTCCACATATCTTTTCACACGGAACAAATCAGTGTAGCTCTGTTGATAAAAGGAAACTACGCCGGTTAGTACCACTTGAAAATCTGACCCCTTGCAAATTGAGAATAGGGTATGTTTATTAATTAATTTGTGACTAAGAGATCTTTTAATATTCAATAGCTGAATTTCTATGCAAACCATGTGAAATACTGGAATACAGTAATTTTTTTTTTGTCTTCATAAAGTCTTTCTCCCTGATGGGAATGCAAGAGAACTTTTTGAGGAAATGGGCCAGTAAAAAAATATCTTAATATCCTGTTTTTTATGAGCAGAATAATACATTCCTTCCAAATGTCCTTATTAATTTATAAACAGCTATGATCCTAGGTTGTTCTGGTCATTCAAAGTTATGATCACAATAAAATTACTCTCAATTGAGAGAAAAAAATAGCTCTTCTCCAAAGCTTCATAACAAGTGATAAGTATTCACTGGACCATAATTATGTCTTTCTATTTTTCCTATGCTGTTTCAGGGTTTTTTTGGTTTTTTTTTAATATCAGCATTTTAATTAAGCTTTAATCTTCACAGCACTAAACTAAATTAAAAGGATCTTTATAGTATTGTTTTAATAACTAGCAGGAGGGGTAAAATTACCTTATCTGTTCACCATGTTGCAACTGTAAACACCTTGGTTATGGTGTTTAATTTGCTCATTTTCACTAAAAAAAAAAAAAATAAAGCCCCAAAATGAAACCAGTTCTCACTTTTGTAACAGTCCTCTAGAGCACTTGTCATGGACAAACATGTAGCAGGGAACCCTTTGCTCCAAGAGATTAAATACAAGCTAATTAGGCAAGACACAAAGCAGGCAGAGATAGGTGAAGCATTAGGATCCGTCACAGAAATTCCTACCTTCTTACCCTTCTGTCTAGTCCCTTCGATTTTCTTCAGCCATCTGCAACACAGTAAACATTAAATATAAACTTCATACGAGGCGCCCAAAGCTTCTTGCAGATAATTAGCAACAAATCTTCAAAATGTACCTGCCATGTACCTGCCATGTCATTGTCCCATTTTATATCTAGGTAAAATACTAAACAACAAATTGAGTTGTCCAAGATTATCAGCTAAACACAATTCTACACTATAACACTCTAACAGAAACACATGAAGACATGAAAGTACCCTCAGTGTTGAAAAGCCTGTACAACTCGAACTATCAGCTGTGGAATAGGTAAGAGGAAGAGGAAGAAAATTGTTAGACCTTTCTTTTAATGCTGAGATATGACTGATCAAAACAACAGTAAGTTCTCATCACCTTCAAAGAGAAAAAAAAAATACTCATAAGATCAGTTAAAAATTTTTATACTTTTATATGATTTCAGAGGTCTACATGTCTGTTTCTTGCTCTGATTGAATTCACCCCCATTAGGTGACTGACACTCACTTTCCTTAAAAAGCTTGCCCACAGATACTGGTTACAGCAGCCTGAAAATGCAGTTTAACCTAAGCTTCTGCTAGCTCTTTGGGAACAGCCCTCTAGACTGAGACTAAGTGAAGAGCCACACCATCCCACCGAAAGGCAGGAGCAGCGTGTACATCAGGCACAGCAGGGATTTTCACATCTGCACAGACAAGCTTTTCCAGCCGTAGGACATAAACCAGCACACATCCCTTCTCCCTCGCCCTGATGCAAGGTCTTTCTAAGTAAAATCCTTTCCTCCAATACTGAATTGCTATGAATTGCACCTCTTGAACCCGATAGTTTTTTAGAGGGAATGGATTAGATACAAAGCAATATGGAAAACTCTTGCACTTGCACAGCTGATTCCCAGTAGCTTCTGCTGCCAGCCTCTGGCTCCAAGGCACAGCTCGCTTCGTTGCCTAACTTCTCAGAGAGGCAACCTCTCTGCAAAGAACATGACTGTGAAGATATCTTTGAGCACAAAGATTCACATTCCACAGCAATTCAGCAAAATCTCATACACAGAATGACTTCAGACGCTCATTTCGCCATTCAGTTTGACACTGTGTGTGTATCTTTCCAGTGCTCTCAGTAAAACAGCGACAGCCTCAAGTCCGTCACCATAATTATCAGCTAGGTCAAATGTTCAAAGTTTAAAAAAAAAAAAAAAGATCCATTAGCAAAAAGGGTTTAAAATGTGCAGCAGTCCACAACAAAGCTGTCTTACAGATCTGATTGCAACTTGTTTTGAATTTTCAACTTATTTTCAATTTTCAGCTAAATAAACATGAGACATCAAAGCCTATAAAACTAAGGCATATAATAAAGTACTGTCAAGCTGTGACAAAGTCAGTCTTCACTCAAGATCCATCTTCTCCCACTGAGAGATCCTAAATTTGAGGCTGAACTAAGAATGACAGAACAGGCAGCACTGAAAATCAAACGTTTCCAATTGGTGAGATTTCTCTGTTTTCTGATTTTGATGGACAACAAAATGGTTGAAAGTTACGACTCATTTAGAGACATGAGAAAAATGACAGAAAATAGAAGGTACAGAATAAAAAACTTAAGAACTGTCAACCACTGAATATAAAAGGAGGGAAAAAAAAGACATTTTATTTTGCATCACGTTATTTATTATGTATGGGAAAAACCTTTTTTGCTCAAGTCATATGCATTAAATACTTTTGGTCTTTCTTCAATAATCTATAGAAAAACAAATTCTTAAAATAAGCTTAAATGTAGACCTCATGACATAGAAATTAAATATGAACTAATTATGAAAAAGAAGTCCTATCATTCAATATGCACTAAGAGAATTTTTCCCTAAAGTATTTTACTCAACATATCCCACTTAGAATCATGTAAACAGATGAGCTGTATTGCTTTCACTAAGAACAGCCTGAACCTTTTTCTTATATAATGGCTTTTTCCCTCCTAGGAATGTTTGAATGTAAGGAATATTTAAGTAGCACTTAAGCAAAACAAAATTACTCTGTTCAACACACAAAATATTTCAAAGAACTACCTGTGTCTGTAATCATGCCATAGGCTGTTTGCTGATTGCTAATTGTTACTATCATTTTTATCACAGAGGAAAAAGAAATACCCCTGTGAACATCCTGTGAGCACTCTAACAGTGATTGCAATGCATCAGGGTAAAGCAGCTGCCAGGGATCAGTCAGATCAATGGTGAGAAGGCAGCCAAGCTCTTTGTGTAAACTTTGCAAATACAGTTATTTGGAACCTAAGGATGCTTCCATGTTTTCTTGTTACTGCTTCTATTGCATAAACAGAAAAGGAAACTTTCACCGAGCCGGGACCCAGACTACAGACTGAGGGCAATATGTAAAGTGCTTTTCATAGGGAATCTAAGGAGCTTCTCATAGGATTTAGTATAATCCATGAATTACAAGAGCAACCGTGGCCACAGCTGGATTCCACCTGTTCATCCTCTCTGACAGATGTTCAGGGCCCTTCAACCCCTCAGTTAAATACCAGCTGTACCGTAGTGAGGGAATAAACCACATTACCACAGAAGTAGTTTCCTGAGAATATTGCCAGGCTGCAGGAATTGCCTGACCTGTCAGCCTGCTTGTAGGAATAATCTACCCCAGAGAACCACCTCGACATCTAGATCACTTCCCCCGAAAGGTCTCCCGTCAATGCAAATGCACATCTATTGGTCTCAAGCAGAGATTTCCTTCACGGAGTCTGGCTCTCCCTGACTCAAGAGCAGAGAAACACATTTGTTCATGCCAGCCGTAGCCTGATGTGCATTTACTCGGTAGCAGAGCTAGATTACGGAGTCTGTGCTCATTAGCACTTATTCCTATCCCCATGCAGCAATCTCATCATCAAGTCCATTCAATGAATTGGATCAGAGAGCAAATCTAGCTGAAAAATGACCAGAAGACTGAATCTGCAGCCTACTGATTTTAAGCAGGATCCTCTCCCTACCCTATTCACCAGCTGAAGAGAAGGGACAGCATAGGGCAAGAACAGCTGAAAAGCCAAAGGCACAGCAACCAAATATTTAACCACTGCCTCAGCTAAAGTACCTCCCCAAATATTTCTCTGTAGCACGCTCCCAATAATTAGAATTGCCTATAAAAGAGAGAAGACTAACACTGGCATAGGTCTTGTACGCAGGAGAGTATCTCTTCTTTAATACACCTTGTATCTTGGAGAATTTACTTGGAATTTAAAAATAGTAATTAAAAAAAAATCAGATGCCATATTGA
Organism: Aramus guarauna; assembly: GCA_013400195.1. Taxonomy (NCBI): domain Eukaryota; kingdom Metazoa; phylum Chordata; class Aves; order Gruiformes; family Aramidae; genus Aramus; species Aramus guarauna. The sequence continues at coordinate 1,673,863 of VXBL01006287.1, read as the reverse complement.
TATTTGACAGCTAGTCTGTACAGGGAAGGGTTGTGGGGTTTTTTATGAACTTTCTTCTATTACCCTTAAAACTTTCAAAATGGTATGTATTTAATGCAAGGAACACTATTTATTGTTTTGTCTCTATTGTTAATCTTGTCTATCTGATCACTTCTTTTTCAGTAATTGAAGAAAATTACCTTGTCAATTATATTGCTTTTCCTGTGCTGAAATATTAGAAACTAAAAGGCAAATTCAGGAGAATCGCATTCCAAAGATGCACTGGATACTGCCTTATAACAAGCATTCCTAGACCATGACCATTAAAAAACATTCTCTAAAAGAAACTGGGTAGTAATCTGGACAATTTTTGGCTATTTGAAATCTCTCATGCTTTTGCTGCATATTCCTAATCGCATCATTTGTGCTTCTCTGAGCTTAGTTCCCATTTTCTTCTTCTATGATTTTCTTTGTAACATATATTAGTTTATTTTTAGCTTCGATAAAGAAGTCTCTCAACATCACATTTTCATAATCTCTCTCTTTCCAGCTGCTGCATTGCTGGGGAGGTCCTATTAGAAACTCATGCATAAGAGTTTAGTCTCCCTGCAACCTCAGACAACTGCTCCACGGATGCGATACTTTGCCTAGTAAATTATAATGTGATTTTTGTTGAGAAATATATTTCTTCCTTGAGGTAATTGTCGGGAACGTAAGATGGTCATCGAGCTCTCCCTTATATTGAAAGAGTTTCCAGGCAGAATCTCAGATTATTTTGTTGTTGCTGCAGTTACTGTTTTTGCAGTAAAGATGGAACCATCTGTTCCTTTGAAGGTGTGCCAGATCAGTTGAAAATAATTCATTCAGGTAGTCAGTGAACCACAAAAGCTGATGGCTTAAGGATTCTGGAAGGTTTCAAGAGGGAACACCAAGTGCACTTTGCCCGGTTTGGATTAGGTTTTATTTAAACTGTGAACTCCAAGGAGTTCAGGAAAGTAATAGCTGGACAAGAGAGAGATCCTCTCTTTCTATCTACCTCATTCCCTTATAAACCTACTATAATAAGAGTCAACAGTTACACATCATGTGAACATGACTAGCTTCCACTATTCAAAGGATAATTAAAAATGATGGCAATGACTTTAGTGTAGTCCTGCATAAATCAAACAGACGAGTCATGGCTGTTTCATAGTTGTTTTCTGTCCCCAATTTGTGCTCTTTTGGCAAAGATCTGCATGGATGACTGTGTCTGAGTATCAATAGCAAATACCTCACTGGACAGAGCAAGTGTAGGGCATCACATGCAGAATGAACAAAGCAGGGGAAGGAAGGGCTTGTAGCAGAGATGTGACTTGAGCACTAGTGTCTATCTAGAACTGGTCTGTGAGTTTGGACAAGACGATGACTTGTTTGACAAGTCCCTGATAACACAGACCAGCAGTAAATGAACATAAAAAAATTCCGAGGGCCATCTGAGCCCTTAACCGTCTCTATTTGCAATGACTTTCTGATTAAACAATAGGTAAATTAATATTAGCTGCTGTCTGAGAGAGGAAAATTTCTGAGGCATTTTCTACTATGGGTTTTATTATGATTAAGAAAAGTCTGCATGAATTTATAACTGAGTGGGTTAATTAAATATTACCCCTGGGCATCTGAACATTGAAAAGTGTGTCTCTATTCTGAAAGGAACACATAATCCTTCTCAGCCTAATGCATTTACTTTATTATTTACTAATAAAGCTTAGTTTATTTATTGCAAGATTTATTTATTATAATCATTGTGAGAAAAAAAAAAACAGTGGCTTAATCAGGTTTATTTTACTCACTTTTTAAACTGATCAGGATGGTAAATTTTAAATAATAAAAACCTATGTTGTAGCTTGCTTTTTCTTTCTGTAAAAGATTGGGAAAAACTGAACCCAAATATGACTGATATTAAACAGTATCTAAAAGCAATGATGAGAAAAAAATAACCCAATAAACTACTGCATAACACCTTCCAAAGCTGTGGCAAGTGAACATTCGTTACAATGTTGTTAAATAGCTATTCTATCGATAGTGCTAGCATTACAACGCAGTAGCTTATTTAGATAAAGTTTCTTTCATCCTTTATTTATTAGGTTTTCAAGCCACAATAATAAAAAAAAAAGATTTGCGGCTCCAATAAAGTACCACAATTGCCATATTTCTTTCATACATTAGTAATCTGTTAGTTAATATTCATTTGCATTTTCTATATTTTAGTCATGATAGATTGGTACGTCATTACTAAACACAAAAACAGAGAGCAAATCACAATATTTACAACATACTATAATTTCCTTTGCAGCTTAATGTCATAATTAAGTAACAACTAAGCTTATGAATCATTTTTTGCATGTTTGCAGGTCATGTGGATGTATGGTTTACATAAACTACAACTTCATAAGAGCTATTATCAGTCACACTGTTAAAATCCCATACCCCTAAAAAAGGTTTCAAATAATTTTGCTACACAACAAAGTGAAGTTGAGGGTTCCTTGTCTCATGACTTTGAGACAAATGACTTTTCGTCCTGGATGGAGAACAGCTTTAGAGTCTACACCGAAACACCAAATTCTCACTTCAGACACTGTGATTCATCAGATATTGAAACTAAAGCCTGTCACTGGTCAAGAACACACTGTTATCCTCTCTGCACTTTAAACTACTCTTTTTTTAATTTAAAAAAAAAATATCTAGAGCTCTCTCTATGTATATATTTGCTTTGGCTGGTTATCTTTAAATAGCAACATTTGGATTTGTATTGTGTGAAATAATCCTGTCAGCTATAGATTAGCAGGAAGAAGGCAGCAGAAAGGCAAGATGAATTCAGCCGATCTCCTTGTGCCGTGGGGAGGCACTGCCATGTGCCACGTGCTCTCCATGGAGAGCTGCTTTAGCAATGCTTTCCTGGGGTTTTTCTTTTTCAGATATGGGGCCAGCATGTCTTGCACTCTCCCTCATTCAGCTGACCTATATGTGCCGCACACCCACCTCTTTTCATTATACTGCTGCTCTTCCTACAGCAGGACAACTCCTGTTCATCTAAGATACGCATCACCCAACCTGGGATGCAAAAGGAAAAAAGATACACGCTGCTTATCACGCTAATCTTGAAACAAGTTAAGATGCCCAGCTGCTAGTAGCGAGGATACTGCACACACAGTGGTAAGTACCCTGCCGGTTTAAAATAAAGCAAGCTATTTAACCTTGGCTACTGCACAAGCTCAGGACAGTCCGAGCAGGAGCCGGTACCAACGTAGAGTTTGGCACTGTTTTACAGCTGGTGGCTTTAGAAAATACTGGTTGGTTGGCAGCAAATTTCTGTTTGGAAGGAGAAACAACTTTTCAAGGTACTTGTGACAGGAAACTACCTACAGAAAATAAGTAACTTCCTGCTTGACATCAAAAGAATAAAGAAAAGATGAGTAATGTATATTCTACTGAGCAAAGAGAGCCTGCCCACAAATACGGAGTTTGTTTCTGGCCTAAAGTTGGGTGAGAAGAATGAGTGAGTGCTACCATCACCGAGATAAAGATCCCTGGGTATCCCTGCAGAAAAGACATACTTGAAGGTGTTTATCTATCCAACTCTTATTGAACTTTATTCAAGTAACTGTTTCAATGGTATAGAGGTTATTTGTGAACAGTCCAAGCCTTCTGCAATGTAACTCTGATTGAGGGGTATGGTGCTTCGACTTAAACTTCTTTAAATCATTATGAGCCTCTTAACAGCAGATGGATTCAGTCCCAACCCACATCAAATTCTAGTTAACTAAGGTTGTCAGTATAATAATTTTCTGGCTGGATGTAGCATACAACTGGCTAGCATCAGAAGGTTAACAGTCATTTAATTTCAGTTCAAATACCTAGTACAGTAAATTCTTTAATCAGGCGTTAATAAAAATCAACAGCCACCCCTTCTAAGCTGTAGTATTTATCCTGCATTCCAGTGCTCTGGAAGTGAGCACTGAATATCTACATCTGTATGCATATGAATTCGACATCTCTATTCATACTAATTCAATGAAAATGCACACATGGGCAAATCACGGGAGCTTTTTAACTGAATGGATAATTATACCACAGGGAAAAAGTTAAGTTCATCCTGTAATTTGTGACAGTTGCACTTACACAAAACTCAGGCAGCTCTGGAGTAGCAATGAGACCAATCATCATTGATAAAATAATTTAGGTTTCAGAGGGCAAGCAAATACTTAAAGCAGAAATCTAATCAGCCTTTCTCAGAGGATAGTTTCCCTTCATATGCCTTGGGTGGTCTTCAAAAAGGTCATTGAAAATCCATGCCCTTGGAGAACAGGTTCACAGGAAAAACCTCTCAGCACACGAGAATGTCTGCTGAAAGAGGCGCAGCCAGACTCAGTACGATATTCTGCAGCAATACGCAAAGCAGAACCATGGTACAGACCCCACATGGATTTAAGAGGATATTGCACAGCCATATGCTAAGCAAATGTTCAAAAAAAGACATTCATCCACCCCCAACGCAGAAGGGAGCGAGTTAGCGAAGCAGCTTCTCCCACATATGCAAGGAGGCAAGTAGGCATGTACAGCAGGAACAACGTTGTACTTTCCAGAGAACACTGAGGTTGATTAAGCCTTGTTGGAAATGCAGAGATAAAACAGAAGGAGAAAATAATCTTATGTGCTTTAGTTTCTTACTATTGTCTCTTTTTGCCAGAAGCTGAATCAGTGTAAATAGCAAGCTTCATTTTTCTGCTTCTAGAAAACACTGCCAAAATACAGAGTTTTTTAACCTTTACAATATCGCTGTCCTGCATTCTAAATCACTCCCAGAAACATTTCTTCTGCTACCGGTTACCTGCTTTGAACCAACATCTACATATCATAATTGCAATTAAAAAAAAAAATATTTAATTAATGTCGTCCATTTGTATGCACAGTAACTCCCATTTGTATGCATACAATTCACTCAGTCTGTGGTCTATAGCTGGCAAATAACACCACTTAACAGCTGTTAAATAGGGTAATCACCTGTTGTTATCCACAGGTAGCTTTAATTCAAATGCTAATTGCTCTCAGTGCTCTACTTATAAACCTGCCCCGATGTCAGAAACTGTATGTGCCGCACCAGATGGATGTGAGCCTCAAATGGATTGCACTGTCCCTCTGCAGGAAAAAAAACCCCTGAATTATAAAAACCTTGCTACCCTACATTGCCACGAAAAAAATATGGCACGAGAATTAAACAATGATGGTCTGTCAGAGAGCAAGAATTGCAGGAAAAAGCAATGAATGGGGAAGATGAAGAAAAGGATTGCAGACAGGACATTAAAAATTTGTATGAGCTGGTGCTGCAGTTTATTTACAACTGAAAGGAGCTAACATTCACCACTGGTAAACTCAGTCTGAGAAAATTCAGAAACAGTTGTTGCAGGTGTATGGCAGGCTCAGCCGAAACTGGTAGGAAATGAGAGCTAAAGTGCTTGAACGGGTCAGGCGTTTGTAAAAATCCAACTGGAAAAATAAAAGTTCTAGGCTGATACAGGTGAATTCTTATTTTTCCAGAGAATTAATTCTTCACCAAAACATCCTAAAATATTTCTCTCCTTGATACTAATACCTCAAAACCACATTGTACTACTTACTCCTCATAGCAAGAGGCTTCAAATTATTTTTTTTTCTAAAATATCTCCAATTCACTCAAGCTCTCTAGAGGCACAGTTTCACGTTGTGCTTAATTTCATCACACTGTGTGTTGCTGCTAAAAGTAATGGTTTAATTCTGTCTCCTTTCGCCTCTTAACTCCATTGGCGTGTTTCTCACCCTTTCCTCATATTAGATTCAGTCATTCGCTGTGTTGCTGGAATATGACTCACTGATCTGATGGGAAAGTAATTTATTTGGAGGAGAGATATATGGGTGAGAGTCCGCAGATAGACTGGATTAAGCCTGGTGTGGAACAGTGCCCTGAATTGTCCTGTGTTTCTTGCCGCTATACAGCAAAGTTCCTGGCTGCACAGCTGTAGGTTTTATTTTAGATCCCACAACTGTAAAAAGGGCCATTCATTCCGTAATGCGGTCGGATTTTCACACTGTACTGGAATGACTTCCCTGCCGTGCTCTCTGAAGGGCTGCTTTTTGGTAGGCGAGCGAGGCCATCCATCAGTTGCTCAATAGCAGAATCTCTTTGCTCAGCTTCCACCCTTTGATCTGTTCAGCTTAGATAATTCTGCTAGGTGCCAAAACACCAACCCAAACAACCCTCATCTCTGGAGGACACACGCCTTTCCTCTGGGACAAAGTTTTGACCTCTGGAAATGACTGTCAGCACAGGGCTACATTTTCCTGTCCCCAAAATATTTTTCAATTAAATAGGAGAGAAACATTATCACAGGTGAAATCTGGCTCCGAGAAAGAAATCAAAGCATATGAAAATCAAACTTCAGATAGATCTGCAACAGGTGTCGGCACAGGTTTCAGGGGTTTTTCCTGAGCTCATTATAAAGTGTAGAGCCCTGGCCTTGGAGAAAGGAGCTGCTCAAAAATTCCAAATAGAAACCTTGAATTAAAAAAAAAAAATATTAGACAGTGTCCCACTTCTCTGATATCTTGCACTCATGATGAGGTAAGGGAGGGATGAAAACAGTGACCTGTTAAACCCAGTTTACTTTAGATGTCCTGCCCTAAAGGGCCAGAATTGAACTGAAGATCCAGTAGCAACCACCACTTATCTGTGAATATTCATTTTAGCAAAGACAATTATTTCAGTCATCAAAAGGAAAAAAACACTTATTCATTTGACATTTATGACTCAAAGTAACATACATTTCATTTTGATGACTGTTTTTTATTCTGTTTTTTTTCCCTTACAGGAAGGGGAAAAAAAGGACTAAATATATTGTCCTCACAGCCATTGCTAAAGTACAGAGTATGCACCCTTTCAGATATTTCCTGAAGTGAGACATGACAATGTACCTCTTAAAAATTGAAGGAAAGACTGAATCCTCCCTGTCTTAAATTAAAGTGGATAAGGAAAATTATGACAGCTGAAATAGAAAAAAAAATTGCAAATATAGTAAGCTGGGATGAGATCCTCACCCTCATCTTACTGGTCAAGGAAGCTTAAGTTGTCAAAGGTAGAACAGGAGACAGGTTGAAAATTCTTCGTTACTCATAGCTGTAAGAAAAAGGTACCAATGGCATGAAGACAGAAATGATAAAGTTTTGCTTTGGAGAGGAATTTACGAGTTGAGTTGCACAGCCAGAGTGCAATTGCTAGTGGCTTTGTGTGTTAAATGATATACAGCAACTTCTGAAAGGAGGTTTTAATTTATTATGTACATAAACCACTGGCTATGTTGTTAGCCAATGCACTGGCTCTTCTGACATGTTCTCATGGGTACGTCTGAGATTCACAAGATGCTTCTTATGGTCATAAAAGCCTTACCCTGATGTCTTCACCAAGACACACCAGAAATAAGGAGTTTACTGTCAGAAAGTTGGAAAGGATCTGGAGAATCAGAAGCTGAACAATAATATTTCTGCAACAAGCAGAGAAGGGAAAGGTGGTGAGCTTCTCAGGGGAAGGGACCGAGTAGAGGAATGTTCTCCATGGTCTTTCATGACTTTGCTATGCCATGCATAAATTTACCTGCCATAAAGATTGTTGCTTTTCTTTACAAAAGTGGCATTAGAAAAATTCATCACAAAAAGGTGCGATGCGCTTTGACTAGGTATCTATGAGCAGACCTTGTGTCAGTAAGACTGATCTGGAACTCCTTGGAGAAGTTGGCACTAGTCCAAACTTGTCTGGTTAAATAATATTGGCTGTTGCCTTCCTAATACCATAAATGTGTTAAATGGACAACACTGGGAAGCAAAAGATTAGGGAAAGAAATCAAAAGAGCATTGACTTTTTCAAGAAGGGAAAGAAAAATATTTAACCCACTGTCTGGATAGTTTCCTCACTCTGTTTTTTCACATTAAAAATATCTGCGGTACCAGGTAGTCCCAATCTGCTCAGTACAGCCTGGTTAGTTGAGAGGCCCATTAAATCATGTAAGCATGCTTCTCTACTAAGATAAAGTTAAAAGTTAATGTTGTGAAGTGTGTTGTAATCTCTTGCTGCCAATCAAGGATGTTGCCAGAAAAAATATTAAGCAACCTTCCCCCCCGCCCAAATATTAGTACATCACTATGCTACTACATTCCCTTGTTTATCTGTGGCCATCCCAGAAAACACTATTCTGAAAACAGTTCACCAAATAATAATGTAATTCATTGTCATAATCAAAAACTATAACCTGTTTTTCTTACAGTACTTCCTTAAAGAACAACTTTTGGGGGTTTTTTGGTCATTGATATTTACATGTTTTGTTGTTGCAAAAGAAGTCTTTTTAACCTGACATACTACCTTAACAATCTTGTTCAATACCTCTATTTTTTTCCACTTTTAGCCTCTGTGGGTATTCTGAACTCAAGCATCCCTTGTATTTTATTGAGTAAAATGAAATATTTGTAAAAGGATGTAGAGTTTGTGTTTTGATAGACTTTTAGACTCTCTTAATAAAAAGCTGTAAGTAAGCTCGCTTTGCATGTGTGAAAACTACATTATGTCTGATTCTCTTTCAGGCTGTGAATAGAAAAATAAAGCTGCAAAATATAGTTGTAAGGTTGTGAATAAGAAAATAGTTATATGTAAAATTATATTTTAAATATAGAAATACACTTTAATGTTTACTCAGTCTTGCATGACAAAACACATCAAAAAAGCTGAGTAGATATTTGAATGCTGCACTTGCCTTACAGAAGTCAAAATCAATCCACATTGGCACTTACTTTTGATCAGAAACTGAAAACCGATTGGTCAAATTCTTTCTTTCATTTAACACTGGCTGTATTACCAAAAGGAAATAATTCAAACAACTTAAAGATTTTATTTTTTTTGTCACTTCTCAAGGAAAAAACACATAAATTAATAATTAACCTAATTTTTCTTCCATCTGAGAGATCATAGGTCAAGGTATCATTAAGTACATTCCAGTCTGAAACGATGGAACTGCACAATTTACTCTTCCATCACTTATACTAAAAGATTAAAGATGGCTTGATGTGAGGATATGCAGAGATGGGAAAACTTAAACCTCTGGGACTGAGCCACAGCTTTTAGTCAATTCCTGAAGTCATAACTCATTTTGTTATGAGTCACAAAAGGCTAGTGCTATCATTTGTATGACTGTACAAATTAGGAGCCTTACTCATATCCTTCTTTTTCTCCCACAGATTAAGTTCAATGACCACTTTTGCTTACACAAGCTATATACATCCAATATAATTCATTCAGGACATAAGCTTGTCTGGAGAACCCAATCTATTTGAAAGTCTACTGATGGTAATTTTAATTCCAGAAAGGAGTAAACTGTGTCATGCGCAATGTGACATTAACAATTAAGCAACTGAGATCATTTTGGATACTGCCAGACCCATATTTTGTTTCCCTAAGGGCATATAAGGAAGAATGCATCAATTTTAACAAAAGCTGAGAAAGAGAGAGGAAAGACCTGAAAGTTGCAGTTTCAAAGCAGATTTCTCTCATATCCTCTTTTGTTATACTACCAGTGTTGGAATGATAAAATTGCACTTACCAGGTTCAGTGTAATCCTGGAAGGACCTGTGAAGTGTAGAGCATGAAGCCAGCTTTAAACAGAGAAGGGGACCTCCCCCTCAGCTCAGACCGCGCTGGTATTCTGTGTGGAACGGAGGTTATGGGCACAGCTGTTGGGTCAAGCAGTTACTTCTTTTCTATTTATCTACGCATATGCAGAGTGCCTATATGAAGTTGCAAGATGAATTAAATACATAAATAGGCAGGTATAACTTCTGAAAGCTCTGTACTGATATTCCCTGACATAAGCCTATTGAGGGTGATAGAAGCTATTTTGGGGGAGAAAGACAATTTTGTTAGCTATTCAATGTCTACAGCACACACAGCATTAAATATGGTCATTGTGGGGTGCTGCCTACCTTATGAGATCCCCTCCTATAAAAATACCTCTCCTACTAGCCCAGGATGAGCAGTGCAAGGCCACCTTATTCTAATTTCAAACTTTAAAACTACATTGCATAATTAAATGAGGATTCCTCTTTCTGTGTCACTTCATTTGGGATGAAAAGTAGTAAGATCCCAGCACAGAATTTCATGACTTTTTGTAGGTGTTACTGACCTCAAAAACTCTTCTGAAGAAAATGGTAAAGCTGAGAACAAAGGAAGATTTCCTGGTTGCCATCACACATAGTAGAGGCGGTATGTTATGAACAATGCAAGGCTCAAACACAGATAATCATGAGGTACCCATGCAATAGGATTACCAAGGCAACAGGCAATGTTACAACACAAGGGGCTGGTTTTAAGTACAGTAGATTTCTGAAGTGAGGAATCCTAGGTAAATGGACTGATGAGAACAAAGTGAGCAGCTTACAACCTGAAGAAAGAAAAACTGATTTGGGGATGAACAAAATAATTAAATACACAAGCATATCATTAAATGTCAGAAGATTTCTGATTTCTGAATAAATTCATGTCTCCTGGATTGCAATTCTCTGTAATTATGTTTAATAATCTACCTCTGACAATGAATATAGAGTAAACTCAGCTTTACAGCCAGTTCCATTTAACAGACAGAGGTAAGTTAAGCTGTTTCCACTAGTTTTGTTCAAGAAATCTGACAGAAGATGGGAGCAGCAGCTGATAAGAGAGACATGACAGCAGTTTTGAAGACTAAGACAGCAGAGAGAGATTAAAAGAGCCAGAAGAGAGATGAAACAAAAAGGAGAACAGGACCTAAAGGGTAGGAATCAGCAGACGGACGTTTAGAAAGGACATGAATCTGTTGAGCAGCAGAGTGGGTGAGGAGACAGATGACATTAAAAATTAAGCGACAAAGTTTTGAAGAGGACTAGATATCTGGCTGAAAGAATCTAGCTACTTTTCATTCATATCAAACACTTCATTAAACTCACTGATCCTCCATTTGTGTATGGACTGCATAGAGAGAGCAGAAAGCTTTCACCTCATTGCCAGAGCTGCTCCATCTCACCTGCTCAGAAATATCCCAAGGGGGGGGGGCTGCTCACAGTCCCCACTTCTGGAAGTAAATGGAGCTGATTTTGAGTCATGAGTTACAGCTAGACACTTGTTTATTATCAGGAGTATTATAAGATCTGGTCCTGGGGAACACTTTACTTGACAATTAATTTATATTATACTGAGCACAACTTGTTCTCAAATCTCTCATGTCCACACCTTTTTTTAAAAATGATTTTATAATGTTAATTGTTTACTAAAATGAAATATGCAGATTGATACAGGAAGAACAGATGGATTACCCAACAAACAGACACCAGAATGAGACTCATGTCTGATCACTCTCATTTAACACTGCCATTTAAAAATGAAACACATCATTTTAAAGCAGGTCGATAAGCCACAATCTTATCAATGACCACTTTCACAGAGAGACCAATTAACCATTTTGTTGCTGTTGTCAAAGATCCCCTCTCTACTTTCTTTATGTCCAAACTTCTTGCCCTGTCCCACCAAATTCACTCTGTTTCCTGAGGTTTCTCTATAGTAAAAAGGGTGGATGTATAATTTATTTGGTACAAACAACTGTCAGGTGGAGGAAGACCTAAACCTCTGTATATTTATTGCTAATAGGCTAGAAACTGTCTCTGCTTTAGAAGGTCACTCTTCCCCAACTTCCTTCTTCACCACTTTTGCTGAAAACTCACTGAGTTGTATGAAATCCTTTAACTTTTGTAAGAGATAAACAAAAGTGTAGCAATAGCTCCTGGAGGAGAGATAAGCTCTTCTTGCTCAAGGCAGTACCTAATGTTACAAGTAGCCTTTAATATCGGTGTTCTTGGGCTATGAGTCTCCTTTAACAAACGTTAATGAATTATATCAGCGTCACAGATCTCCAGCTCCTTGCCACGAGGGAAGCAAGTGTGTGCGTGTAAACCATCTCAGGAATTACACAAAGGACAGGATGACGCTCACGTTCCCCTGCTCCTCAGCCTCAGACCACTGACCACAGCCTCCACCACCCATGACGCAGTCACACAGACAGCATACGTTAGCCGACAGCCGTCAACACCACCGCTTTGATCACCCAGACCTAAGGCCAGGGGGATGGAGCAAACTCCCTTGCAGCAGGCAAGCGGTGGCAGTGAGCTGTGCAGCCTTGCTTGGGTACCAGCAGGTTTTCAGCCGCTGCGGCAAGGGTGTTCACGGAGATCAATTCACCCGGTGTGAAGGCTGATGACACTTTCTGGGGGCACTTACAGGTACACACCTCTCCAAATACTGTACCACAGCAGTGTGTGCAGCTACTACCTGAATCACAATCAGTTGTTAAATTTAGATTAAATTGATTCAGTTATTAGACCGTTGCAACAATTTCCAAAATCTGGAGTTGCTAGTCTAAACACTCTTTAAAATCATACTTTAAAGTAAAACTTTAAAATTATCACACACTAAGGAGTGAATTATGTTTGGAGGTTGGAATAAACTGGGGAGAGGAAGATTCCTTTTTTCTTTTAAATGACAAACTTAACCTATTATTAATCTTCAAACATGAACAAATACTTCCAGTTCCGAACCAACTGAGAACTTATTAACTGTCAGAGTATTAACAGGCATGCCTAATACATTTCACAGACAGCAATTGCTGATAAGTGCTCATGGAATAAAGCATTGAAGAAGACATGATGTGAATCTGGGCATGTCTGTCAAACATCCTGGCAAATGAAATATTAAGAAATCAATCACATTTTAATCTATAGGCACAGAATCTTTGGACTATAAGAGTAAAAATTGGTTCCCTTCCCTCATTCTTGTAGAAAGCCACTTATTTTCCAGACCAGAGATTTTGTACAGTTTTTTACAAAACAAGAGAGTTTTTTCCTTCTTTCAAGATTGCATAACTTTTCCAATTCAGATTTTCCCTGAGTTTTACCTCTTTCAAAATTGCACGTTTCCACAGACTGAGACGACACGATGATTCACCTGGCAGCACAATGCCAGTTCTGTATAGTACTGTTTACAGTTTTCTATTCAGATTAGGTGTCTGTCATCAAAAACAAATACAAATTCCAACCTGGATGATTTAAATTTAGGGACATTTGGTCAGTAGGGGTTATTCTTTCCAGGATAAGTCCACTGGGGTATAAGGAATCTTTTTTGTACTACAAAAGGGAAGAAAACTATATGGTAAAAGATTTCAGGAATGTAACAAACCTGTGTGAAGTTGACCTGTAAAAATTAATTACTTAGGAAAAATTATAATTAAGAGGGAATCTTTTTCAGAGCTGTACTCCAGTGCTGCAAACCTCTCACGCCATGTGCCTTGTCTTCTTTGGAGGGGAATTCCATTTCTAACACCCCCAGATGGTCACAATCTATTAGGCTGCACTGATCGTCGTACAACATCTCACGTGAGAGAGATGCAGCAATGCAAACTTCTAACACCGTCAATTATCCCACCTGTGTTACCCTCACCTGTCTTTGTAACATCCTGCTAATTAAGTATCTACAATAATCCATGCAAAAGTCATCTTCTAAAAGAAATAATTAGTGCTGAAGGTTTCAGTAGCATATACTTAAGAAATTAGAGTTTGAAGTTCTTTATAGCAAAAAGTAACTGAAGAGCTTAATACACTATTTTTCTAGAACCTGTACACTGTTTCTTACATTTCAAGATTAGCTGAAATATTTTCCCACTCATCTACAATGAATACAAAGTTTAAAATGCACCTAATTTTAATACATTAATTATGATAGCTTCCTATAAATTCTGGCATGAATTTAAAGTCCGATCTATAGTCATTGTGATACTCCAGTTAATTCTGCTAGGAAAGTGAAATGCATGATACTTCCTGATTCATCAACAGCAAAACTTCATTCATTTAATTAGTATTTCTTTGAATTCCTCAGGAAAAATTCTGAATCTATTGCAGTTAAAATACTGATGGAAATTAAATTATCCTGTGAATAAAATCAATACTGCTTTTCTCTAAGGAGGAATAAGCTGCATATTTAACTTTAATCACCTGATAAAGATATAAGAGATAAATAAAGAAAAGTACAAGTAAAAAATGAGATCTTTTCCCTAACGGTAGGGACTTGATTAAATAGGTCAAGAAGTCCTGAAAAATAATTATTACTTTGCTATTTGCAATGATAACTACTTTTAAATGGGAATTTGTTGCCTGCATTTCCTTCAGTTAAAGAAAAAATAATCAGAAATAATCTTTTAATTCTTTGTTTGTTTGTTTGTTTCATTGTGCAGAAGAAAAGCACAGAACAAGAAGGCTGTAATATTGAAATCAAATTAATGGTCTATGGGTACTTCTGTTACAAAAGGTAATTCTCATAAACTTTCATTGGAATTAAGCAGAAACTATTTGGGTTAGAAGTCAAAGAAAAAATATAATCCCAGTATAAATATTGCCATAAGAATATGATACATTCATGTCATTGTCGGGCTTTATTAAACTCTTTGCCACAGAAATAAGTTGTCAGAGAATTATAAAATATCATATGTTTCCCTTTACAAAACACTCTATTCATACATCAAGAAATTAACTTACTACAATAATCTATTACAACGATGCCCTCTTTTTCCTGGGTACAGTCTGGCTTGTGTGTGAAAGACAAATTGCAACATGCTTCAGTCTTGTTCATTAGAATTTAATCTAAAGGAAAGGGATAAAATGAGTTTCTTTTAAGTGGATGGATATTTGTGGAATAAAGTTCCAAAGCCTTATGTCCTTCACACTAGGAGATGAAGGAAAGCTCAACCTCAGTGTCTACCTGCACATATCTATTTACTTGCCTAAAATTATACACATTCAGACACTCTGAGCTCCATGCTTAAATGGAACCAGGGCTTGTATCCTGTTGCTTTCAGTTTCCAGTAAAGCATCTTGAAAAGCTTTGTGTAAAAATCTTCCAAAAAATTAAAAAAAAAAATAAAAAAAAATCTGTAAGCCATACTGTGAATGATGCTAAAAATTGTTTCAAAATGCTAATTCAAAGTAGGTACCTTAGCTTTAAATAACACGTCTGCTTCCATTGAAATTTTGTTCTGATATTCCCAAGGATTTTTTTCTATGCCTTTTTAATATTGAAAAACTTTTCATTTGCTTTCAAAGAAAACTAATTTCAAGATGTCAGCAATTCCTACAGAGAAAGCATTCCTGTTTCTAAAGAAAGCTGGTCTTTGAATGTTTTCTGCACTGAAACTGGCAGTATTTGGGCTTATATTTTACAGACATTCAAAAAGCCCAGGCACTATAAGAAGAACAGAACAAAACACATGAACAATGTGATGTACATGTGTTCAAAGGGAACAGGATAGCACAAAACTGACTATATTTCCATGTAATTCCTCCCAAAACCTTACAGAGCAGGATTTGAGCCTCAGCTGCAGAAATGTTAGAGGGTTTTTTGTTTTTTTGGGGGTTTTGTTTTGTTTTTCCCAAACCAGCAACGGGCTTTAACTTTAGGTCTGAATATCCATGTTCTAATTTAATCAAAGGCTACTTTTTTCTCTGCACATAGTCTTTCAGAACATCGACTGCTAACTGCCCCCATCCTGCAAGAATCCAAATAGCTTGATTTTACCCTTCTCTAGGGAAAACTCAAGGACGGGCAATAGTGCAAAGAACAGGTCAGTACTGAACTTGAGTGTGGTTTGAGTTTATTCCTCTTTAAATAGTGCAAGTTCCATACTCAGCTGACAAATGGTTCTCTGAAAAGATCTTGCTGTGTTAAAAATGACTAGGCAGATATTTAGCTGGTACAATTTTAGAAGAATTATGTCAGTTCACCACTGTAAAGTCCCATCACTATCATGTAACTCCTTGATGGATTGCCCTCAGCAGTGCTTAATAAGGAAGCAGTCAGAAATCAGCGATAGCACAAAAAATGTTGAGGCAATTTATGTAATGATAGCGAGAAATGCCATATAATATATGTAAGGGCATTCAGTCATAATTTACTAAATGCAACAAAAGAGACACTGAGTGTAGTTATTTTCATATACAGAAATCACACAGAAATTGAGGCAGCTAGTTACACACGCTTAGAGTATAAAACTTTAAGGTCACGACACTTTCCTTTGTAGTAATCTTCTGTTAAATCTGAATGAGGATTTGTAATTATAAGCTTATATAAAGTCAACATTTGCCATTAGATTACAGACAAATACTGCTGTATTTTGGATTAGGCTGTCATGCAAGCGACAACAAAGCAGGTCTTTTAAAACTATGATTATCACCTAGACTTATCTAGACTTACCACCTCTGCACAATTAAGATTTAAAAGCCAAATCACAAAAGCCACGCCAAAGGAGTCAAAGACAGCCCCAAAGGTTTCTGACAGCTAATCCTTTGCATTGCTCTGGCTCAAACGCCTGCTATCTCCTCATGCCTTTCCACATCTGAATGCAGTTAGGAAATTTAAGTCAATGACACACACAGTGAGGATCTGCGCTACACTGACTACAGCCTGCCCGAGTACCATTCCTTTTGTCCCATCCCTTTGTCTGAAGAGTCAAGTCCCTCCGCTGGCATGAAGAGCTCCAGAGAGCAAATCAGATTCCACGCAACTCCACGGTGAAGAGAGGCCAGGAGGTCAGGGGGTTAACATCTGCTATGAATACCCACAGGACTTCTTGGCCTGAATTGCCGAATGGGATTGCTTTATGTTTCTCCACTGCACTGGGCTGTTTCACGCTATGCCTTACCGCATGACATAATGCAGAGCAGAGTGTCAAATACATAAAAGGAATAACGCACCTGGATTTTCTCACTTAGAAATACGCAGTGGAAACCTGCAGATATGAGAAATGAGTATTTTAAACCACCAGAATCGCAAAGCAAACTGAGTTCCAGTTCTTATTCAGCTCTTCAGTCAGGTCTGGATTGTACACTAGGATAGTGAATTTATTAAGGGATATATATAGATATGATCTAAAGCAACAGACTGCAAAAAAATGCACTGAACGATCAATTTTTGATTTGGGTATTGAGGTCATAGCCTGCTCCTATTCCATTAAAGAATGTTTTTTTTACTGCGCTCAGTGGAGCACGAGTAAGACTAACATTTACTGCTAAATGGACGCTCAACTGGCAGCCTTTGCGGCACTTTGAACAGTTATTGGAGAGTGGCAGATCGCTGAAAGGCTCTGACCTCCACTGCAAGCAACTGTCAGCATAGCAAAAGTTGAAAGCTTTTTCACATGTCTTTCTCACGTATTTGGTAAACGCAGTGTAGGAAACCAACTTTAACATTTCCTACACATGGATTTTTATTTGGCGATTTCACCTGAAGAGAACATGGGATGTATAAAAAAAACAATTGAAGGCTGTTTTAAACTAATTCCACTAATCACTAATTGTCTATCTGTCAATTTTGAAAAAACATGAGGCAGTTGCAACAATTAAGTCGGAAGGACAAGGAATAGTAGATAGGACAGATAACCCTGAAGAGAAGATCAGAACAGGAAGACACCACCTAGGGCAGTGTGAAGGCAGAGAATATAACACCAGACAACTTAAGGTCAGACTTTGGTCTCACATTAATAGGAATATTTACTTTTAACAACCTTAGTTGCACATGTTAGAGCCTCAGAATTTGCACCTATACAAAGAAAATGTTGAAAAACATGAGGTGGTTGTTGTCAAAGATCACAGACAATCTGCATCATTTTGAATATGAATTCCTGTTTCACATCCTGTTTGGTTCTGATTTGTAATACTCAGTCTTTACACAAAACAGGAGATTCTGTTCTGTTTCACAAATGTATTATTTTTTCCCTTTCTCATAGTATATTAGCAAAATCCAAGGTAAGCATTAACAATGATGATTTTACCCAAAGCATTAAATTGGATTGCAGCTTTGCCTTGCTACTGCCATCCAGGAAAGGAAGAGAAATGAGGAGTCTGGTATTCACACGATGTTAGAATAAGATTCAAAAAAACGTTATAAAAAGCTAACATCTTCTAAGATGTAAAAAACAATGTCTTTTGTGCTCCCTGTAGAGGGATAAGCCAACATTCTTCATACGACAAATTCTTCATGCTTTAATGAAAAGGGGTGCTTGTACGGATGAGGGGAAAATCACATTATAAAAATATTTGCAGGCTGTATATTTCAGCAACAGGTTCCTACCTACTGCAAGGTAGCAAGCACCTTATTGCAGCATCTTCTGAGCCTTGCTATCTAATGTATTACAACCAAAAATGTACTGGTTAACATTCTTGATTAAACATTTACTCCTTTTACAGTGCATTGCTAGTAAAGAAAATATTCAGTGATATGATTTTCAGATGATATTTTCTCACACTAGGACTTACATCTTATCAGCCGCAGAAGTTCAATAATAATCAAAGACGACCTTCGTAGTTCCAACAGTGAGTTGTTCTCATTCATTGCTTCAATTCATGTAATTGCATGGGTTATAGAGTCATTAATGGGTTGTACTTCAAGTGAATAGAGATAAAAAGCTTAAATATCCTTCATACAGTTCTAGTTTGGCAATAATTTCACTGTCTTCAGTAAAAATATAAATGTCAAGAGAATCAGGCTTAAGGTAAATACATGTATGAGGTAACGTAAATAGAGCTGGACTAATAAAGGTAGCCTCTAAAATTTATTATGGTTGCACAGAACTAGTGAAAACCTGAAAAATTTGTCATTAAGAAGTTAAATTGTACCTAAGACTATTAATAACACATCACATATGCAGTGTCTACATTATTTTAGTTATAAAAGCATCCTCCTCCACCTAAGGCGTTAGCTTTTTGTGATATAATGCTGCTGCATCAGTAACTTTGCTTCTTTTCTGTCTGCAGGGTGAGTTTTTAAAAAGAGTACATCTAATGGATGGAACAGAGTAACATATACGAAGAGCGTGACATACACCAACTGTGCCACCCACCCACTTTGTGATCTCTCACCACCCCTTTACAGTACCTGAGCTTCACTATCCGGAAAATAAGATAATACTATTTCATTTGTAAATCAGTTGTAGAGACTTGGAAGTAAGGAAAGACAATATAATGAAAAAATGCTATTGTCAAGTAAAATTAAATTCAGGGACCATTTTGAAAAAATCTACTAGTTCCACAAAATGTCCCCATAAGACAGTGAGAGGATAAATTACAAACTGCAACAGCCTTTCAAATGCAACAGTCATCCATATAACGGTATAAGCATATATAAACACATATGCTAATTTATGCACCATAGCATGCGAGTTTTCCAAGTATAAGTCCAAGTAACGTAAGTTATTTGTGAATGCACCAATTAGAAGTGGGTGCTTTCTGAAGCTAGTCAGTTTTATGACATGCTAATCCACCAAATCATTTTATATATGAAACAAAAACAATTTCACAAATATTCTAGACAACTTTTTAACTGTATGAGGTTCAAATGAATTTTAAATACAGTTAAGTCCTCGCTTTGGAGCCAATGACATAAGTTACTATTAAAATGTTTCCTTTCACATGCTGAAGGAGCAGAAAGGAAGTTTTGTAGGAAGATAAGTATCTGTCAAACTGATCTTTTAATTCTACTAAGAATTCATTGTATTACTATCGTTATGATATCAAGAGCATTAGATGGATTTCTTAAAAATTATGTAAAGAGAAATAAATTATGCACAATCATGTTAGAACCAGCAATGGAAAAGTTTGGTTGAATATCTAAAAGGAGGTTTTCCAAGCCAGCTTTCCCTCTTTAACTTTATCATCCAGCTTATTTTCATCAGATCCTTATTTTCATCTATTTTTACAGAAACAGGCATTAGAGTTCCACTGACCAAATGGGCCACTTTCTGTAACTCATCAAATAGAGGAAGACTTTTACTCTTAAGACCCTTGGGAGACTGCATTGAAAAGCATTCCATCATAATTTCTAACAAACAGCTTCCCTGAAGTACAGTAAGTAAATATTTAGGCAGCTCAGTAGATGGGACTTGAGTTTCATTTCTTCACATTTCCTAACGTGACTCCTTACCAATATAATTTTCAGTTCAAACTTGAACTGCAGAATCTACAAATGCTTTATGTTAGTTTGCTTATAAAGATACACTGTCTTTCTCATTTGAGCAAATCATATTTGGTTTTGTATTAGAGCAATGTCACAAACTTCCATATTTACAGAAGGAAGACAGAGAACTTGTTAGAGATCTCTGAAAAGTGAAGATTTGGCTTTAATAAAGGACTCTTGAGTTTGATACAATATTTTAATAAAGCTTAGCATTGTAGGAACTAAGGGAGAAAATCATTAAACTGACTATGTCTGTATGCAGAACTCCTTTTGTCTAAGAGTAAAAAACCACCCAACAACAACAAAAACCCCCACAATAGAGCCAATGCTTCACTATGTGATTCTATTACACTGTTATAACAGTGCTGTGGCTTAGGTTTGAAATGAAAAAGTTGTATGTCTGATTCACACACTACTCTCCACTTGATTCTCATGCATTTCCCACGATGCTCACTGCAAATACTCAACACTGCCATGACTATCTTGGGATCTCACCTGCAAAATTTGTTGTGACAAAAAGGATCTAATTTACTGCTGTGTAACCAAGAAAAATATGAAGTTAAGACTGCTGCAGAACACCAGCATGGGGATACTATAACGTAACCTTGCTTTCAAGATTTTAACCTGTTAGAGAATTTAAATACAGGAAAGAGAAGAATGAAGATAAATATTGATTAAAAACAAAAATCATAGGAGAACATTCTTCTCTAGGAAATATCAAAGAAAAAGTAACAGTATTTGAAGATAATCAAAAAGTTGCAGATACAAATTAGGAGAAAATACTGACTTCTTTCTTCACAGCTGCATCTGCAGAAGACCAAAAATCCCAGAAAAAATATTTGAATGACAGTTCAATTGTTATGAGATGCAACCCCACAGCTGAAAACAAAGTTTGAATTTTTTATGATTTTTACTTTTTAGTCACAATGAATTAATGAAACAAGTAATGATCTTAAGCTACACAGGAAACTGAATATACTCAGTAAAATTAGAAGCAAGCCTGAAGCATCCTCTTTGCCTGAGGCAAGAGAAATGATGGATGATAGTCTGAGGAATACTCTTTGCGTTCTGGACTACTAAATAAGTAATCTCATTAATCTTCTTGCAGCTTTTACCTTTTACTTCTGCTTTAGCTACATAAAAGCTGAGAGCTTTGGATGTTTTTTACTTGAATCTTTGATATTGCATAACACCAGTAGGATGCAATGGGAGTTAAGACAATTACAAAGGGACTGTGCAATGTTAGGTCTGCTATTTCAACAAGCAGGTTTAGTGCACAGTAAGAGGATAAAAATACAGTATTTAATTCAAGCAAATCCTAAACAATAGAAAATACCCTTGAGATGGAACGTTTCCAGTTCTGCGCTGTGCTTTATAATAAAATGCTGAAGACAGAGAAGCAAGAGAAAACATCTGGTATGACAGAATAAAGCAGGAAAGAGGGCAGTGCAAGTGATGGAGTTTAGCTCTTTACCACATTCTGTGGAACCGACACTGGGCAGGCTAAGGTAACTACTTTTATTGAGCACTTTTATTCTGGAATTTAATACTTGTAGAAATGAAGAGAGCTCAATCTTGAAGATCACCAACAGCAAAAGACTTGGCTGAACCAGAAGCCAAATTTCCATCAGCTAAAATCCACTCCTAATCCTGAAAGCCAGCTGCAGTTTTCCTGCATAAATGAGCTCACAAACTACAGATCTTCACGACCATTTATATTCCAAAGCACACAGAAAATCTGATAGACACAAGAGACGTTATCAAACAAGTTCAGGCCAAGATGTCAAATGGTCCCTTTTAATTAGGATGGAGGGAAAAGCCAACGACACCTTGAAGTACAGTAGAAGCCTCACTGTGAAGATATATTATTGAGAGGTTTTGGAGGCAGCAGTGATGGGCTGCACTGAAGCCCATAGATTTTTACATTCAAAGTCCCAACTGCCTACCTATACAGTAATCACAGCAGATGGATAATGTGCTGTGTTCAGTTTTTTTAATAAACATGTCAAACATTAAACATCCTGTTCACAGATGTACTATAATAAAATGTCTTTACTGTGATTTGAAGTTACGTTGCCTCAAAAAACCCTACAGTTTTTACTTCAAAGAAAGAATCCAACTGCTGCACACACCTTAGCCATGACTCATTTTGTACCTTCCTTACGTAACTCTGGAGGAACGATTTCAAACCCAGCTATGCCAGCCTTTAGCTGTCAAGTATAAGCCATAATAGGATGAGTAGAGCTACAAGATACTGTCTGATTGAAGGTACTTTGCCTTAGAAAATCCATTTTGCACATCTTCTATTTGTGGTCTTTGGAGACTTTACAGAATTTTTAGTAGATTCTTTATGTTTCTAATTTACACATGGAAAACTGTGCTGGAATTCACTGAGCTTCAATGGCTTTCTTCACATTTATGCACTTACACATAGCAAGCAGCACTCTCAAAATGAAAAAAAAAAAAAAAAGAGCTGAGGGAAATATTCTCAACAAATTAAGACTGAGGCAAACATTTAATCTTGAGTTAAACAGAAAGTCAGGTTAAATCCGACAAGCATTTTTATCTCAAAATTCAACATTTCTTTTTACTCTTTGTTAACTCAGAAGAGATTTTGCACAGATGCAGCAAGGAGATGAGCTATGGGCTTGGCCATCAAAAGAGCACAACCCCCTGCAAGTATGTGTGGCTGGTCCTTCAGGCACCAGTGGTCCCTGACACACACCCAGTCCCCTCAAAATGGAATTACTTCCCCTCATTCTCCTTTCAATTCTTCTAAAGGAAACTTAAAATTTTCTTCCTTTGTTTACATTAGAAAGAAAAATATGGTTAAGTAAAAATTTTAAAACAGCTACTTAGGGCTTCTGCTCCCCTTTTGGTAGTGCTGGAGAAGAGAAGAGACATACTCTCCAAAGCCAGGCATTACCAGCACATTTCATCAAAGACACAGGTTTCCCTAGCAACATGCCCCAAAACATTCTGGAGTCCTTTGCTCTACACGTCCTTGGTAGAGCATCTTGCCTGTGTGGAAGTGCACAGGCCATCAGACACCCATGGCATTTCTCCTTAACAGCACCTTATGGGTACTTTTGGGGGTTGTTTGCTAAATGCAAAATAATTAGTTTATTAGCTGAATGTGCAATACATGGTCAAAAGAAATTCTGTACAGTATTTCAGGTTTCTAATGTCTTTCTAGTGAAAAGGTGATGGCAGCATGCAAGTTACAGTCACAGGTCCCAGAAATCTTGCTGCATTAAGCAGTGTTCAGAAAACATAAGTAATTGAGACCACCTCTGTACTGAGGAAATACAACCACAATAAAAAAATACCCAAGTTCAAAGAAAGGCAGGGCCACAGCAGACTCTTTAAAATCAGTGAAAAGTGACTCATTGAATTTAACAGGCACTTTTGCCTCAGCGCTCTCTGTGATAAACGGATATTCCTGCCTTTTCTGATGGCTGATACATGCCCAGGTTTGGGGTGGAATATGCAATATGTATGTATGCACATAATTAAATAGAATTTAATACCTTCTGCTGCTTATACTCCCAGGCAAAGCAATAATAATATGTAATTTCAAAACGAAGTATGACAGGTTGAGGAATAGATACTTATTTGCCCAAAAGGTAGAAATATCTGTTCAGAAAATTATTTGAGTCATGACTCAATGTCAGAACACAACAAAAAAACCATGGATACCAATCCGCTTGCACACTTTCTTTTTTACTTCAGAGTTGTTGGGGCCAGGTGGTGACCAGTCTTATTCTAATGACTTACAGCTTCTCTTCAAGTGCAGATGATTTGCTTGCACTTAAATACAACATTGTTCCATTGAACCAGTTACAATGTCTTGTTTTAAGATACTACAGCATTTGGGAAGACAGCAGAGGGTGTGTCAGACATGAAAAAATAGGGAATTGTTCAGAAAAGAGAGGGATTTTCCTGTTCCCTCCTATTCTGCAAATCCTTTGGGTCCTGATGCATTACATTTTAAGGGGAGATCTTGGTGGTCTCCTGCTGCAGATGAGCATCTGTGGTTAGCCCTGCATCCACGAGCACTGCAAACATGGGCAAATGGAGATTCATACCATGTGTCTTCCTTATCCAAGACCACAAGTAACAACAGAAGGAGGGCCACCCACAAATTTCGCCTTATGTTAGCAAGGCACTTCAGTCCTGACGTGACTATTATTTCTCATAATTGATCATGGCAGTATCTGGTGACAGAAGAAAGGGGGACAGGAAATAAGTCTTTCTAGAAAACACCTCTTTTCTTTTTCTTTTCTTTTCTTTTTTTTTTTTTTTTCCCTCCCACAACAATTTTCATTCCTTCTATTTCTTTTAAGGGTTCATCTGCCAAGTAGATTCACAGTAGAGAATCTCAACTTTCATTAGAAAAAGAAAAGTATTTCTACACTCTGCAAAGGCAAAGGCAAACTTGAAAATTACCTCACCATAACTGAAAGATTCAGAACTCAGAAGGTAAATTAAAATAACACACATTTAGGCATATTGATTTTGAAAGCCAACTGCACAATTTTATCATATGTAGACCAGATAATAGAGAGGAAGAAGGTCTTGCACCAGTTGAAGGAAGTGCTATTTGGCCATGCAAGAGTTCTACAAATACAAATGCCTTATCTGTTCCCTTTCTGATAGGAATAATTCCTTGTGGTTGGCAACCCAGACAGAATCAATGGCTCTTTCCCAGAGTTTCTGCAACACTATAGTTATATATGGGTTAATTTGTATGCTGGTCAAGAATTCTGCAGATTTTTTCTCCCATTTGACATCACTTATTCCTGAATTAACAAGCAAACCTGGTACAAAGGCAATATGTTATTTGTTCTTAGCAGGATCTTTGCCACTGCAGCAGGGTATAGATATAGAAAAGTGTAATATTTTAGGGAAAAATGGAGTGGAAATATCCTTAAATTAATATCTCAGTATGGTTTAATCTCTTTATAAAAATAGAGGTTATTTGTAATCTACTTGTTTGTTTGTTTCAGGGGAGCTGAATCTCACCCTTATTCGCTTGCCATGTGAATTAAGTAGCCAACATACAATTACTGAAATGATTTTATCTAATTCCCCATAGAGCATGGAAGTATTTAAACTCAAAAGTGAAAGGAGAGATGCTGCAAAGTGTTGAAAGAGTTAAAGCTTCAGCCTATTAAAGGTAAGAGTAGAAGGAAAATGTGATCAAAATCAAGATGCTCCATCCATCTTATCTTCTAAATTCTATCAACACAACATTAAAACCAACTAACAGTTTAGTTTCAAGCAAAGGTCCAATATATGTGGTACTTTAGTCTGTGTTGTCACGTGCTGGGCATTATTAAAATAGAAATCAAGTTTATTTGTTTCAAGAAACTTTCTATTGACCACTTCTATCTTCATAGTCCCTCTCGACTAGATTTTTTTCTTATGCTCTCTAGAAAATGCAATAGTGTCACACCAAATGAGCTAATTTCACACCCACTAGGTAGAATGGGCTTAATTCTACTCTCATTACCAGTGAGTCAAAGCTATTCTATTGCACAGTGGGAACTCAGGCTTCCTCCTGTAATACTTTCTGTCCCTGAAGAAAGAATGATAAAGTATTCCAAAGATCACTGGATGTACTTCAGGTTAGATGAAGAAATATGTGATAACCATTGGAAACTTCATATCTGCTTTTGCCACTGGAGGACAGCCATTGGTGTCATACTGTCATTGCAACCTGCAGATCCAAAGTCATCCCATTTGACTGGATCAAATTTTCAATTGAATGAGGGACAAGAAAAAGTCCTTTTAAAAAAGTTACTCATTTCTTGGTTTTTAAGCCCTTCTGCTGGATGTCAGACAGCTCCTTGTACAGCTTTATCAGAGATGGCACCTGACAGCTAGAATTTTAATAAATCTCAAGAAAATCTGGAATGTCTAGTGGTAGGAAAGGCTATAACTCAAACCAGAATTTTTCAGATTTGTACACAGCTGGTAATTCAGTAAATTGGTTATCTGGGGCTTCATAAGCAAGGTATGAATAGGAGCTGGTTGCAAGCTTCCACCTCATTCACTAGGGTTTTTTGCAAACATCAGCCGTAACATGCAGGACTGGAAACATGGCTAAGGAGATGGATAAAAGAGGAAAGTTCTAGGAAAAACCACAACAGTCACTGCTTCTACAGCAAATTAGAGCCAGTGTTTTGGCGAATGAGATTTAACAGACTTGATTCGTCTTACCAAACATGAAGTGAACTAAGCGTGGAATTATGGCAGGGCAAGAGTAAAGTTGTCAAAATGAACAGGATGATAAGGAAAAAATGAAAGACCAAAACAAAGAATGGGAAATAATGAGAGCAAGGAAAAACAGCCATGAAGAATGAGGTAGAGAAAGCAGACAAGAAAGGGTAAAATGTCAGGCATAGTGTGGGAAGGACAAGATGGGAAAAATGACAGAAGAGGGAGAAGAGGTCTAGTCATTGACCCAAAGCCAATTTCCTCAAAGCTGAAGGAGAATATTTCATTTATATGTATCTTCCCTTCAGAAAACAAAACAAGTGAGGTATCAAGCAAAGGACAGAAATGCTGGGTAAGAAAAACAATGTAACACCAGGCCCAAAATTAAAAACAGAAAAGGGAATAATTTTTACATTTTAAAGTGCCAATAAGTTACTTAATCATTAGAAGGTCAAAATCATAAAAAGATCAAAAAATAATTTATGTAAGATACAGACACAGTCAGTATCAGGTTGCTGTTGCTGCCATTAGCTCAGGTAAACCCTGAAGCAGAATACTCAGGAGCCAGAAGGCTCTATCCTGGGAAAGGCTTGCTCTATATTTGTCTTAATGGTATATTCCCTAAATACTATCTAGTGCTTAGTACAATATACAGCATTATATTCTCTATAATACTCTGTTTCAGCAACCAACATGAAGTCCACTGGTAGCTTATGCTTTTTCAGCTCTTTACTAAAGCAAACTGGAGCAGATATGAGAGTGTAGATTTTTTTTGTTTCAGATGCAGATTTGTCTCCAATAATGTTTTTTGAACTTGAACTGCTTTTTTGTGTGTGCTATGTATCTCATCCCCAGAACTCACAGGTTTAAAAATCTGCACAATACATAAAACTACTATAATATCTATACATTCCCATTGTAATCTCAGTTATTCCTAGTCTAAATTTTAACAAAATGGCATAACATACTAAAATTTTGTAGTGGCTTAATTTTGGAAACCAATCGTATAAGTCATACATCAAACATGTAGTAGACTTTATAGAAGAGACTAATTACTCCCTTCCCATTAGTTCCTAAAGCTTCCCATCACACTCTCAAATTCTTGCACAATATAGCAAGACACATATTCTTTCCCTTAATGTTCCCCCATACTAAAGACCTGCATTAACATTATGGAATTTCAATCACCGTGGAAATAAGTTTGAAATATGTAGGTGGAAGTTCAGTTACTTGCACTGCGTTGTGGATCTTTATTACAAATTCTGCTCAATCTCCTCATTTGTAATTCCCATTGAAACTTCATCTGCTACTATCAAAGCTGCTGGCTGCCTAAGCTTTTCATTGCTATTCTTTATCCTTTCTTTCCTTCCCCATGCTTATTAAGTTGTCAGCACCCAAATGCGCTCAGTTGGGCAAAACACAGAGAGGTCCACATGGTGTACCACCTCTTTGGTCATCAAAATGGGGGCAGAATACGACTAAAATAACGAATAACTCTTATGAGGGCACATAGCACTGGGTTAGCTCTCTGTGCATTTTACAGAAGCAAAAAAAAACTACAGACTAGTAACCATAAATTTTGAAACATACTGAATTTGAAATAAAATTCATTTCAGGCAGGAACAATTTATACCCATTAGACAGATCAGCCAGTTTGTGCCGAAAGCATTACTTTCAGAAGAGCTATGGGGAGCTCTGGGTGACTTTCATGTTGTGCAAAATATTTGCATTTCCAACATCTTTCTTTTTGAGTCAGAGTAGGTAATTTTCTGAAGCAAATACATTCTTTTTCAATCCCAGGACAAGAAATAATCATAAATCATTGTAAAAGATACAGACACAGACAACAATTATAATCAGCAAATGGTGATCCAGACAGACTTATTTTTACTCACTCAGTTATGGTACAGCACAAATTGTTATGGAAGCACTAAGCTTTGTGAACCAACACCGGGCCACCTCATTGCAAATTAGTTTGTTTGCGAGTTCTAGATGTGGCAGGCACAAATTATGCAAAAGAACTGGCCATGATGAGAAAAGGATTTGATTGCTAATATTTAAATAAGGATCCCCTGAGCTGTGTCTGTTCTGTAGGAATGGTGTTAAATATTTGGCAACAAGATGACATGTCCTGCATAATTTAAAGCATTCAGTTTTACTGGGCACACAACATACATATGCCTGCAATTCATTAGTTCCCATGCACTTTCAACCAGCATTAAATATACATGTAAGAAAAGCTACTGCTGTGTCCATCAATCTCTCCGTTCCTTATTACTTACTTTATCTTTTTATTGTTGACTTGGCTTTTACTCCAGGTAATGTATCAGCACTTTTGTTGTGAAGCAAGAGGCCTCCAAAGCTCAGTATTTGATCTCTTATGTCTGACTGTCTTCAGTGCTGTCACATCAGTGGAAGGCCCAGTTCATGACTCCAAAGACAGCTTCCATCCCTCCCTGCCTGGCTGCAACTTATCAGCTTTGTCTGGTCTGAGCTTATTTTATTTATTGAGAGTCAGGAGGGAGCAAGAAGACGATAGGATGTAAAAGGAGATGCAGCGAAAAGGAAAGTTCAGTATCTATTTAACGAAGACATCCAATGCTACCGTGCAGCAACAGAAAGCCTCTCCTTGCCTATAATAGGAGCAAACAGTTAAAACGGAGAGAAACTTCAGCTGATTAAGTCATTTTAGGCCTTTTATGGAAGAGTGATGAATATTACTTTTGAAGCATGCTGGAGGGGGTTAGATATAAGCAGATGTGTGGAATGCTTGTTTCCAAAACACAAACAAGCGTTACTGCTATCTGCTTTCCACAGCCATGATAATTTGCTTTGACTCCAACACTACTCCAAAAAATGATCAGGTAGCCACTACCTAATGGTTCCAAATTATCATCAAGAAAGTTTACAATTTTTTTGTCATGTCAAACTTCCCAAATTCTTTAAACAAAGTTTTATATTAGATATATCTGATCATCCTAGTAATGAATTTTTTATTTCAAAACTGAAAAGTTCCGTAGTCAGTTCTCCCTGAAAAAAGAACAAACTTCCAGTGAAAAAATGAGAATAAATAAGGAATGAATGTGTAGTTAACGTGAATTCCTGTCAAGAATACAAGACAAGACAGGTAAAAGCACTAGATATGGAAAAGCAAACAATAAGGTCTAGCATCACTGGAGACATGTCAATGGAAGTTGATGTTTGTATCAGTCACTGTCTCTAGGACAGAGACAGCACAAGACAGAGTCCTTTCCCACTGCAGATTTGGCATTACCATATTTGTCTATAGGGATGCCTTGCAAACACTAGGTGCATACAAAATATGCATTAATATCTGCTTTGAGATTAAATAACCAATTTGCAGACTTCTGTGCAAAACACATTACACTGACAGAGCACAGCCCCGTAATATGGCAGCAAATGTCAGAGAACATTCTCACACAGCTCGTAATCCACCTCCACACTCTTCAGTAGAGAATAAAACCAGAAAATATAAACTATTCTGCAAGAATCAAAAAGCAGAGGGCAAAGATACATAGGTTGGTCTATTTAAAAAAAAAAAAAAAAAAAAAAAAAAAGGTAATTATTACGAATATTGCCACTACTGAAGTAACAAATCCAATGAGAAAATGAGTGAAAAATGTCACAGGAAGATGTGAAAATTGAAGACTAGTCATCACTGCAAAGGCGCAAAATAGTATTTGGGCCACTGTGCTCGGGTGTTGGAAAGCCTTTTAGTTCAACCCACCTATTAAAACAGCAATGTTCTAACAGGACAGGACCCAAAAACTCCTAGAGAATTAGGCAGTGTCACAGAAAGAAAACATAAAAGATAGCTAATCTCTTAACTGTGAGCTTGCGGATATCCCTGCTCTATAGTTTATCATCTTCAAAAAAAATTAGCTTAAGATACTTGAACTGGAAAATTAGGTTCACATGTCCAGGACAAGATGCTGAAAAGAAGGATCCCTAAAAGGTGCCAGGAAACGTACAAGTAGATTTTATTGTGCAAAGAGGTTCTGACAGGCTTGTTAAGGTAAGAGCAAAAAGAGAAAATAGCATTTCTTTTATCCTTTCCCAGGAGCTGTTGTTGTGCAAGTGGAAGAAAGACTGCAGTCCACCGTCATGTTAACAAGCAAAACAGCTGGCTTCCCAAATGTGTCCTCTGCTGCAGGACAGTAAAAACTCAAATGCACGAGAGCAGCACACTGGTTGTAAGAAACTACAAAACACTGCTAGAGTTTGCCTGCAATAAAGGTGATTTCTGGTAACAGCCCAGGCATTAATGAGTAAACCATAATAAAATATTTGGATCAGCACTGTTCAAAATGAATTGTACAGCCTTAACCTCCAGGGTGTGAGAACAAGGGTCTATGTGCACGTGTGTGTGCATGCTTGTAGGACGGGATTCCAACTGTCTGAAGATCTTAGGTGCTGTGGAGTATCTGAGACATCTGCACATAGCCAACAGTCGTGATGCAAGGTCTGCAAGCAGATCCCTGCCCTTCCAGATCATCAGCAGAAGATCCTATGCGATACAATCCAGCACAAAAAAAAAGTACTAGATGCCTATTGTTAAGCAACTAAATAGTGAGTGTCGCTATATTTAGTACTGAGAAAAGTCAAAATTCAAAGGATTATCATGGTGAAAATTGTAATCCCACACTTACACAATACAACCATATGTTATCCTGCTTTAACTGAGCGTGCCTATGCACCACTGAAGTGATGTGAAAATGAAATACTATGTTCCAGATAAGTGAACTCTGCATTTATGATGAACACAAAGTACACAATAGTTTGCATGGACTGAGACAAAACTGATTGGGTTTTCTTAGGATATATCCGTATTGATTCAATTTGTAAACCACAGCTCAGAAATGCATTTTCTTAGATCCATTCACTATCCTAAATTCATACTGCTAATAGTATCAGGCGATGGACACACTGATAACTGCTTTTGATGAATTTAATTAATACAATGAAAGAAGGAATAATATATAGCTGTCATCATACTTCTATGGTGTATTGTTACTTCTCACCAAGCAACTGAAAAAATAACGTATTGTAGTCCTGGGTTATGGCACAGAGCCTTAAAAAAATAAGACTTCACCATAAGCACTTAATAACACTGTATCTTGACTCTAAAGATTTAGCCTAAGTTAAAGTGCTTATTATTTTTATTTTCTTGCATTTTTTTCATTTATTTGTATGTCTTGAATGTGTCTGGATGTTTCACGGGGCTACAAACATTTTGCAATAGTTTTATGCAGCACATACCTTATGCTACCAGAGACTAAAGAGCAATACTTTGAAATAAATGTCCAATTCCTGCTTTGGATCAGAGCATCAGGGCTCAGCATGGCCAAAAGCAGAACACAGAATCCTCAGAGAAGTCCAAGTTAATATTCTTTGGAAAGAGGCCTTCTTAAGCATCATGCCCCATTCACAAAAGTGAGTTAGAGCCTCAGCAAAAGTAGATCAATTTTGCAACAGTCAGTACTACGGGATCTACAGATCTGGCAGAAGATGTCCAAATATTTGATATTAAGATGACTAATCAGAGTAATTTTCCCCAAGGTTTTCTAAGGAATTCCTTGCTTTTTGAATTATATTTGCTACCAGGAGCTGCAAATAGATGAGTGAGAAATAGTTCTTACCTTTGTGGCAAAAACTTCCTCATGCTGTAATGCTTTCGCCTTGTCTTTTCTTTTGAAAATATTTACCCACAACTTACCAAACTTCAGTATTCTGCAAATAATTATTTACAGTTTGAAAAAAAGAACAAAACTCATAATTATGACTGAATACCTAGAAAAACAAGGTTAAAATCACACAACTAGGAAGGTAAAACTTCTTGTATAAATTATTCTCTATGTATCATTTCTGCAAAGGATTCCATCATTCCCATCAGAACATCAAAGGTATCCAATTCCCAAAGGCATTTGATTATATTAGTTAGATAGTTGCGTAGAAAGTTATCTGTATGGTTGAAGAATCCTCAATGAGGTGTGGTCGATGATGAATATTTGCTTCTTGCTTGAGACTTGTTGGTCTTCTGCTCTTGATTTCATACTACCCTTACCTCTTCTGCTCAGACGTTTGCTCCGTGCTACACCTCAGATAAAGAGGACTCTGTCTCCAGTACTTCCAGGGTGCTGCAATACCCAGGTTAAGGCAAGCACTTATCGATGGCTTATACATCAGGAGCCTTCCAAAGGCCCTCGTGTCGTGGGAAACACATGATATTTTGAAGAGGTGGGAAAAGGTTTGGAAGAGGGCAGGAGTATGCAGACGGAGACCTCTTAGCTTTGCTGCAGAGGCAGCTGCATTATGTGGCCCCGGAAAATAGAAGTACTGGACACATCTGAGAAATTATACTTTTTTTTTTGACCTCAGGGAAAATATGAGATACTGATACATACTGATTAGGAGAAAAATCTCAATAATTCCTCTAGAGAGAGCACTACTAAGCCCATATATGAGGCTACTGTGTAACTAAAGAGAAAAAAATCCTCTTGGTATTTCCCTTTACATATGAAAAGCTGAACACTCTTCTGCAGAGCTAAGCTGCCAAATTTGAAAATTATACTAACACTACCTGTGCTTCAAGTGTGGACTTCTCCTCATTACTAATTTTTCTTTAACCTGCAGAATGTCCATCATGCTTTTTGGTAATATGATAATTGCTGGAGATGGGTGAAAAATGTAAGACCTTTTTCCAAACAACCAGGTGTAACGAGAATTCTTCATCCTGTGCTTACAATCCTAAAATCTGGGATCTCTGCAGTTGCAGAGAGGATGCTGTTAATAGTAATAAGTTTTCAGGAGCTGCACCAAGTTGTTTTGTCCAGACTTGTCTATTGCGTGTAATAAGCTCACTTCTACAAAAATCAAGTCATTACTGAAACTCCAGGAGTCAGGAGTACTGTGGCAGACTGCTAATTAATTTTGTCTCTGAAACTTTCAGTAATAATTGGATCAGGGAGTGACACATGCATTGAAAAGCAAATGTATCCCTGTGAAGCTGTTTGGCCTAAGAATTTTCTTAATATATTAATAGGAATTGGTTTTATTTTGGGAAGGCAGGATAACTCATGTGTTCTTGTCCTTTTTTAGACAAAATATAGGCTATTTTCAACAACTTTTTTTTACCACTGCCACCTAAGAAAAAGTTTTTACATTTGATGGCCTATCTGAACTGTATTAAAAGGTGATATTCATGATTGTAAGGGCCATTCCTCTTGGAAAAACACACTACCACTCCAAGCACCAAAATGAAAGTAACAGAAGGGAAAAAAATAAGAAAGCTGTGGAGAGAAAAAAGATGGGAAATGAAAAAGAAATCAATCAAGAGAGGTATTGGTAGTTGCTTTCTATACAACAAAGCCTGTTCAATTATTGGGCCTTCTTCAGAAGCAAACTGAAAACTTAAAGTACCATCTATTTGTTGGCTATTACGAATGAGACTATATGTTTTATTTTCATCATGATAGCACCCACACGTTTCAGTGAATACAAGGTCTCATTGCTTAGATGTAATACATATAATAAAAAGCATCCTCAGGTTTCATTTTCCTTCCTTCCTCTACCCTAGTCAAAAAGAAAAAAATAATAGTTATGAAGAACACTGGCTCAGAGGAATGAAGAAAATTGCACAATCCCGCAGGGCAAGTTTGCAACTGAAAGCAAAGCCCTGTCTTTCCCAAATATACCCTTATTCACTCAGTTACACAAGAAGCCTTTGAGATAAACAATTAGAAGATCTTCAGGTCAGTTTGTAGTGGAACAAACCCTATATTGTTCATGACTATGCATAGAAGATGCCCACCCCTGGTTACATCCCATGCACTCAACCCCCTATATCTGTATCTTGCTCAGCACCCTCCTGCCAGGCTCTTCCATGATTGCACAGCTCTCAGAGGGTTAACACACACCTTGCAGAGAATATGATAAATTTAGCACTACAAAGAACCTAGTATATAGTAGTTTCAGTAAGCTAAGTGTACTGCAGAAGAGCCCTAATTTCATCTTAGCTCTAATGCACATAGCTCAGCACTGCTTTGCTGTACCGTTGACCCAGCAAAGCCTGACACGGACTTTGCTTTAGGGTGACTCTGTAGCTGTAAGCTGGGGTCCTCAATGCACAGTCTTAGCTATCAACCTCTTCTGATTGACAGGATTGGCTTCTCGAATAGAAATCTATTCGAAAACTATGCTCACTATTGCCTTAATTCCCTAGCAGACATTGTGAACAGTTACCAGGAAAGCACATTTCAAAAATTACTGGGAACTGACATATTAGCTACTAGTTCATGTGTGGGTAATGGACTTAAAAAAGGGGGACAAAAATTAGCTGTCTCATATGACTTAACAAGACATGTCACAAGTGAACAAGGCCATCTGAACTTTCATCCCGTGCCAGACTCATAGCTTCCAGGCCAGGACACAAAGCTACATCCACTACATGCCCCAAACAGCCTTCAGTACAATTTTTAATGTTTTAGTAATGCAGAACACAGACCATTCAGGGAGCTTCTCTCTGATCAGCACAGCAGTTCTGAGCCCCACAATTCTGTTCATTTGCCAAACGCTAAAATGCCTTTGGTCTCCAAGGGCAGGAGAAAAAGAAGATCAAAGTCAAGCCCCACTACATAGATCCCAGAAGAGAATTTGTCATCATCTTGTGTTCCATCTTTTACCTTGAAGCATAGAGCAAATGAGAAAGGAAAGAAAATTATGGCTTAATGGTGTACGCAATTAGCAATCAGAGGAAACTCATCCAATAAATTTTCCCAGATATTGTATAACTTTTTGGAAGACACAGTTAACCTTCTCTGCTACAATCTCTTCATTTGAGACATAATATTTAATTACTTCTTGAAGCCTTGATGGCAATCCATTTTGACAGCTTTGTACCCAGAAGGAGAGTTTCCCTCATAGCACGATCCCAAAGTCACCACGGAGTTCTGAAACCTGGCATATACAAGAGCAGAAGAAATATTTGGGGAGTAATGGGATCAGCACGCCCAATACTCTCCATTCTTTCCCAGATCTCTACACTATGTTTTGTTGTACCACAAGGGTTGTATTTACTCTTTGTATATCCGAACTCCAGTCCAAGAAGAAAGCTTTCTGCAGCACATGATCAATCACAATTATGATGCCCATACAGACCAAGTTATGGTCTAACCTTCAATGTCAATGAAGTATTGCTGACTTGCATTGTATTTTAGAAGAAGAAAGAAAGAAAATTTAAAAAGAAGGAGAGTACAATACTTGAATTTGAAGAGCCTAGATGTTTTTTTGTGCATGCTTTATTCCTCTTAAACACTTCTGTCAATACTAGAAAACTTTAAAGAGCTGTATTTTCCATCATAAATCTCTTTAAATGATAAAAAAAATGGCACAAAGTACAGAATTGTCATTTACGGAAGCAAAATAAAAACTAGTCTGGAACTGTCAAGTCACTGCATCTTCTGTTTGCAGACATACCTGCTAAACAACAGATGTAAGAAAGCTGTTGAGTAAGGTAACAAAATGTTATTTTGTTTCCCTGCTTTCTATTGCTTAAGCTTCTACCGGTTTGTACTTAGAAGGATTCTGAAAAGACATGTCAGAATTGCATTCTGTATTTTAACTATGACTGTCTCTCCACCCAAGCAAAAATCTATTAGATTAAACTTATTGATAAGGTAGGTAAAAAGTACAGAATTCTTCCTGCAATAGGTCAACAACAAAAAGGAAAAGATTTGAAAGCAGGTTCTAATAATGACTAGTAGCATATTATCTGAGAAAACCAATATGACGAAAATACTGAAATCAAGTTATTCATTTAAATAACAAAAGCAGAAAAGGTTGCAAGTATGACACCAAACATGCCTGTAATGGTCTGGGGTTAATTAGACTGAAGGAAACAGCTTGGGCTCTCCATTGTGCTGGAGCTGACGAAGACCACAGGCAGCAAAGAGCACTGTAAAAGGAGATGGGCATGCCAGTAGAACAAAAAGGTCTTACATAATGTTTAGGCTGCTGGCAATTTTAAGACAGAATAGTTCAGAGAAAAGAGAATTGGCTCTGGAAATTTTACGGCCAGAAGATATGTGCTATTTTAAGACATAGCACTTTATTCCTTTAAAAGTAAGTTGATTTTTGTGTGTGTGACCATTTGCATTTTCCTAAATATCAATAATAAAAAAATTCCAAATGGATACATTTTAAAAAATAATAATTTCAGATTAATATGATTTAATGATAATAGTGAGAATAATAGATAAATGTGTATTTACCAACTACATTTACGCATTTAAGCAAAAGTACTGTTTCTAATATCACATTTTCACATCACATTTCCGTGCATCAAGCTCCAGTCAGAAAAATGAGTAACCTTTCAGTTATCACAAAACTGGCTGAAAGGTCACCCTTTCCCCAAACTATGGCTAAATAGATTTAATCTCCTCAGTCTAGTATTACAGCCAGAGCAAAGTGTTTATGATCAATCCAATTAAAATGGTAATTTCAGGGGGACTGGCAGCTCTCCTAAACTGTAAAGAGTTCCAGTTTACTTGAAATCCCATGGCACAAGGTAATAATACGGGATGTTTGCTGTTTTGTCACCGTGGTAATTTTCCATGATATTACATTGGAACACTTGCACAAATATAACTGCAGATAATGTACACAAAAAAGTTAAAATATTTAATTTTAATGTAATTATCACATCCCAGTGAAAATACATGACTAAGGTCAAAAGATCATTGCAGCATAGACCAGTGACAGCACCGTATTAATCACAAGGGGCTCTGATTCAAAGCTATCCTGCTTGCCAAAGTGAGCGTCTTGTTGGGTCAAACAAGATCACCCAGCCCCTTAGAACAAGTCATTGGAATGACATCATTATTTTTTGCTCTTGCAGAGTTCGATAGTGTAGCAGACCCTGAAGCAAAGCTTAGCCTCTAGTTGCAATTATATAAACTTCACAGTTTTTACCACAAGTCCTCCTGAATGGTTTTGTGATAAGCCATAAGCATAAACCGGTAAGCAATTGTTGTTACAGAGATCTATTAATAGATACTGCTCTGAAGAAAGAAAGAAAGAAAGAAAGAAAGAAAGAAAGAAAGAAAGAAAGAAAGAAAGAAAGAAAGAAAGAAAGAAAGAAAGAAAGAAAGAAAGAAAGAAAGAAAGAAAGAAAGAAAGAAAGAAAGAAAATGCTATTCACATTCAGCACTGATGTGCAGGGCATTTTAAGGGATTTTAAAAGGAAACTGTCAACCTGAAATTTCATTTCCTTCTGATTACTTCCGACATACCCAGAAGCTAGCAAAAAAGATGAAGATCTGGGGTTTTTAACATTCCCTCCTCTTCTCAAACCTTCTCTATTTGGCTGGCACATCTACTTTGCAAATTTGACTCTCTGCTCAGTTCCATGTTTTGTCAATGGCCAACACCACGTCACTGAGCACTCTGAGACTGAACACTCACGCAGACACTTTCCTTGGCTACGCAGAAAGCAGCAGAACAATGTAGGAGTTTAGAGAGACTGAAGTCAAAAAACAAACAGGCGTATACTCAAGGAAATCTAAGATGGCAAATGTCATCTTGTTTGTTATTGTTGTTCAGGGTCTACCAAAAAGCTGTTTCAAAAGAAGTATTACTAAACAGTTTGGAAAATTTCAACAATATCTTCTTCCAAGCAATACATGGTGTTTAGACATTGCTGCATTTGGACTTTAGTGAACTAAAAAAGTAACTGGTTTTGCACTTAATCCTGAAGGTGGTCAAATGACATAACTGCAAATTCATGATCATTTTGAAAGTCAAATCTCTGTCTTGCTTACACTGCAGTCTCTGCTGAGACTGAAGCCTGGCTAGATGTACCTATCTTAGCCTTCAGCTAAGTAGCTGAGAGCAGTATAGCTGCAAGGAAAAAAAAAAGCTGAGTCTGGACCACAAAACCCTTTTGAAAAGCAGAGCAAATATTTAGATTACTGGCTTGCACTGAAATCAGCACCGCTATGGCTAAGAGTGCCCAAGCCAACCCAATGCGATTATACACTAAAAGCTCTGAGCAATATAGTGTTCACATACCATTGGTCTTGAAATACCTAGAAATGTAGTGACTACAGAGCTCACTCAATCAGGAGGGGGAAAGAAAGAGTAAAAAAAATGTAAAGAATTCTGTGCCAATTTGCTGAGTAAAGATGTATGCAGCCAGCATAGCAAGGAAATCGCAGAACCTTATCTTTTTAATGGTACTAAATATAGAAGTAGTAAAAAAAATGCTTTTATTTTCTGTTAAAGCTCTTAGAAATCTAACCAAGCAGCTAGTGATGTAGAAGTAGAAGGCCTAAAACTAACTGAAGTTACTGTCTATAACCTTTGTTTAATTCAGTAGGTCTTAACGGAGGCTCTCACAAGTGACACGTTATATTTCACAAATCCTTTCGCTGCTCTATTTAGTGATGACTTGACTGAGTGTTCAAGAATTGCTTGAGACATTGAGTATGCTCTTGAGGTAAAGACATACAGACAGGACCCTGAGTGATACACAAAGTAGAATAAAGGAAAGAATTACTGTCCTGGTAATGTATGAAGTCCTTAGTTTAGGACAGACCTGTGAGGAATACAGGTCCTAAAACCACTACACTCAGCTCTCAGCAGCCATTTGGTTCAAAAGGCCTCCAAAAGGAGTCCAGCGTAAGAAACCAACCTGCTTCTGACTCTTAACACAATTATTTTTTAAGATGCAGGTGCTGGAATACTGAGAGAAGCAGAGCCACGTTGACAAAAAACTATACCAATCCCTGTAAATGTATGGGATGGGTATCTGCTTGCTGTCTGCTGAAGGAATAGCTACAACATTCTCACCAAAAAATAGCAAACGACAGTCATCACTAAAGAATGGGCAACTGCAAAAGGAATGGAGGAAAAGTATGCAAAGGAGAAATGACCTTACTGCATCTGAAATACTCTGAAAGTAGTAGTGTAGGCATATGCTTATTTAAAGATACCTAATGCAGCAGATCTACATTCAGCATCTGTTTGTGCAATGACAACAATGGAGCACTGGAGATGACACTGTCAGGGGGACAGAAACCAGAAGTCATTGTTTGTCTTGGCACTGAAGTTTAGGACATTATATAGCTAAAGAAACTCAATGTGTTGATGTAATATGCTATTGGCTGTGCTAGTTTTCTGGTGGCTGGCCTTGGCTGCAACTTTTATATATATATACACATATATAAGTAACCCCCGCCTCCAACTCTCAAAGCAATTAAATAACCCTAAAAAAATTTCTGCACTTCTGTGTTCCTTCATTACAACAAGATCTGCTGCTGTTTCTATTGATACAAATCCTGTGTGCTTGTAAGAGCACATGGGCTAGCTTCTAATCAGCTGAAAAATTACAGGAGGTAGCAAGATACTCTTAGGCAGATTATAAAATTAAAAAGCTCATGTGGGAGATCTTTTTAAAGTATATTTTAAAGTATTTTTTCTTGCAAAGAAAAAAAATTACCCTCTCTTCTGTGGAGCAGGAAGATACAGCTGTAGTTAAAAGCAGGAAGTTAAGAATATCTCAGGGTTTAGACAAGATATTTTGGCATTTAAAGAATTCTTTCTTTCCTTCTTTCTTTCTGACAGTAGGTTTCTTTGCCAATATTTTTCTTCTCAAGTTTATAATTCCCTGGGTTACCATACTTTCAAGTGCTGTGCTGAGTATATAGATAATTATTCCTGTGGCTATTTGGACACAAATATTGATAAAGCTTTGACTGGTTTGAAGTACCCTCCATTTCTTATACGGATACATCTTTGCAGACCTTTGTTGAAGTGCAACGTTTTCCACACAGAAGCAGAGAGCTTGAAAATGTAACTTCTGAGATTATTCCATGTTGTAAAAATCACATAAACACAATCATCACGCCTGCCTGCAGTATTCACTCAGGGTTTAGAATGTTTGCCAGCTGGAAAACAGGAAAAGACAGGAGTGGAAATGGATTGAAAAAACCCTCCGCTTCCTAAGAAAGCTTTGCTGGCATTACCCAGAGAGCATCCTCAAATCCCAAGGAGTCTCGGGAAAAAAATTAAAATCCAGGCAAAAATGTAATAAAAAATGGTTCAAGGGAACCATGTAGATTTGGGGGATAAACCCCAACTAGCCAATTTGTATTCAAATCAGAATTCTCAGAACAGGTATTATTATTGATTCGAGGACCAAAGCCAGCAGTTAGTTCTACTGGCAGACAAGCAGGGAATGAGAAGACAACGCTGAGAAATGAGGAGCCAAGGAAGAGAGGCGGTAGGATACACTGCTGTCACCAAAACCCATGGAAGGGAGCTGCCGTTCACCGCACCGGTGTGGATCTGACCTTACAACGTGAGAACCAAGAGGCTGAAGAGCTACCAAATGACTTTTTATGGGGCAGGTAGATTTCTCACAATGATATTCAAAGTCATCGATAAAAATTTAAGAATCAGTGTTTATCTTTTGTTAACAGCAGGCTCAAACCATCTGCAGACAAAACATTTGAGTGAAACAACAAATGAAAAATTTCAGGAGCTACATTTCTGAACCACATATCATTTATAACCAACCTAGCAACATTACTGTTTCAAGGCAGGCAAAAGGACATCTTTATAAAATATATGGCCAAATACCCAAAAGCTCCTCCAGTTTTACTTCATGCATATGGCCTTTCAGCACTATAATTTATATTTCTACTGCTCACTTGCCCAGATGGGCTTTTACAATATCCTTCTCATAGCTCTCCAGGTGTTGCAAATAAATAAAACACTTTATTTCAGGGAGATGAGAATAGAGTAGGTACCAGTGAAAATTGCCAATACACATATTTTAACA
Organism: Aramus guarauna; assembly: GCA_013400195.1. Lineage (NCBI taxonomy): Eukaryota > Metazoa > Chordata > Aves > Gruiformes > Aramidae > Aramus > Aramus guarauna. The sequence continues at coordinate 1,632,677 of VXBL01006287.1, read as the reverse complement.
GCCATTACAAAAATGTATTGCAATATTATTATTAAGCATGCCAAGTGATTCTGTGTATTATTTAAATGTCATGCATGACAAGTAAACCACAAAACTACTTTCAGTAAACTGCTGACATCAACTGCTGACAACAGTTGACTGCAGTTAACAATTCTGTTGCTGTGTCAAGTTCAATAAAGAAACTTATGGAGTATTAGCATCAGAACAATAATTTGTCCGGCATGCCCTACGAGATATACTGTGCCGCTAATATTAACAACAACCAACAAAAAAGTGCAAAAGATTCAGTGAATTTCTACGTGAGTAAATGGCCATCGCTTCACAGTGATTCAGGAAGCAGAAGAGAGTTTTAAGTTTGTTGCATGAATTACTTGTTGCAACCATTTATGACCTCTAGTCTACAATATATTAATTATTCACACAACTTCTTCAGAATGAAAAAGCACCTCAGAACTGATCCTGAATCCTCGGCACTCTCACACAAAGTGGGCTCTGCCCACAACCAGGAATTGTCCGGGATAACTGGGAGAACATTAAACACTCCCGTCTTCTTATTTGAGACAAAACACACTTTTAATTTAGGGGCTATTCCAATTACTGGAATGTACTTCTGAAGACATGACACTGGTTTTGTCCACAAAGGCCCAGAACCACAGTAATTATTTCAGAAATGCCTAAATCTCCTTGTACATATGCCCCAAGTGACTAAATGGGTTGGTGCTCTTCAAGTTTTTTAGTCCATACTGTAGTTAAAATAAATCCAGTAGTATTATTCAAATCAGAAACAGAAACAGACAGAAACCTAACTTTTGAAAGGTTTAGGTAAAATTAATAAAATACACAGAACGGTTAACTTGATCAAAAATGTTCAAAAGAAACTCAGAGCATTCAAAAGCATATGAAGAAAAAAAAAATAGATTCATCCTTAAAATATATGACTTTACATTATTTGCAAAAATTAATCTAACACGTACGTGTATTTCCATTAGAGACCACAACCAGTGCTAACTGCCTTCAAATACTCTCCGCCATCCTTCTGGAAAATCAAAAACTTATATCCGTAATGAAATTAGGCTTATTCTTTCCCAAATAGCTAATATTTGGACAGAAAAAGTCAGCCAAAGCTGTGAAATAAGGCATTCAAAGATTGAAACATTAATAAAGCCAAGGTCACCCGAGAAGTGTTAATCTCATATGATGTTCAGACATCATTCCTGATGTTGCATACTCTTGTCGTCCATAAATTTATATATATATATACAAATATACATTTGTAAATACATACATATATATAGTAATATAGAGCTACCTATGCCCTTGGGCCTTAGGGCTGTGTTAGATTTAGTCTCGAGCATGCCGAAGAACAGTCTTCATTTCCTAAACCTGTGAGAGCAAGTAGGAAGAGAAACTTTGGCACGGAGTTTTATATCTGAGGTGTCTTCTAAAGAGGAGGAAATAATTATTTAAAACAGCATTATTTCCTATATTTATTAAAATAGTAAAAAATTATTTATATTATTATATTTCTGCGGTGTGAGAAGTAAGGGGGGGAATGTTTGGGGTTTTGTTTTTTAGACAGAAGACCAAAAATACGCCCTTAGAAACATTATAATCTGAATAGACAAAGGGAAGAAGATGCTATAGAAACCACCGAGCAGTGAGATGTACAAACATAACTAGCACTCGGAAGTTCATGGAATGGGTTTTATTTACAGTAGGATGAGAGAACTCATGTCTTTTTTTAAGAAAAATAATGCTTCTTTTAAAGCAATACTAATGCTTAGCATCAGGCTAAATGAATATGTGTTTGAATGTAATGACTATTCAGTCAATTGTATCATACAATAAAGCGAAGTCTTCTACTCTATTATTATCACATTTGCCATTGTACTTTTACGTAACATGTAAACACAAAGAGCTGGCTTAAAAGAAACGTATTTTTGCTCCATTTAACTAAGCATATTTACCAAGATTATTGTTTTTTGACCAAATTAAAAATTATCATCATTATAATTCCTCTATTCCAGTGCCAAAAATCACATCACATGATGGATAGCATGGCAGTGTGTCTTAAAATATTACATCTTTTTTTTTTTTTTTTCTTTTCCTTTGTTCTATTCAGCATTCCTGAAAAGAAGTCTGCCTCTGTAGGGTGCTAGTGTGTTTGAAAAGAAATGGTAATTCAAGAAGATCGGAAATGAATAGATGATTCAGTGAAGATACCGCCTCATCTCTTTTGCCTGTATTACACACTTAACATTCCTTAAAAGAAAAAAAGAAAAATATCCTGTACTTACAGATGTAACACTGCTGTCTAGCACAGTAGAAGTTTCCCCACAATCTAACAATGACACTGCAATTAGGCTAGAGCTTTTTCTCAGACAAGGCTGTAATTAAATCTGGATGCCTCTAACATCTACTCCTTTTAAAATATACTTGGATACTGTCTGTAATTACAAGCAGGTATCTGGTGTTTCTCAACTTGTCACAAAGGGCACACAATAAAACTGTGTCTTACTACATTTAATTTTATCATATCAATTTGCTACTTTCAAGCCACCTTGTGTTCTGAACTCATTTCTATGGTTTGTCAGGGAGTCTTTATGAACTGAACACCTGCAAATTTGCCCATTGCTGAAAATACTCTCAGTGATTCAGAGGTCATTTCTTAATTTCTGGGGAGGATGAGAATGGAGAAGGAAATACACTTGTGCTTTCAGAACAGGGATACTTCAATTATTTCTAGCAAATTAGGAATGACGTGTTTAATTTTTATGGTGCAGTATTGTTCTCTTTGAAAGGACAATAAAAATATTCAAGCCATCCTAGCTTTGCAAAACATAAAATACTCTAATGGTTGCCATTTGGCATAATATCATTACTATCGTACGCATTCAGAGGAAAAGTAAGATTTCCCAGAATCATTTAGGAACATGACTTCTACTGATTCTGTTAAGTGCCAACGGTGTTTTCATACAAATCCATATTTATTCTTTTCACATTCTTTATTGTAAGGGTCCAGGTAAGAGAGGTCACACAACTGAGACCACCACAATACATACATCCATTGTGAGCTTCCTTTTTTTTTTCTTGTCAAAGGCACTGTTACAAGAAATAAGTGTTTGTGGGCATGCAGAATCAGAACAACTCTTCAGGCTTTGCTGGGAAAAATGCATACAAGCACATGGCCAGCGCAGCTGGGCACTGAACTTGATACGGTCACTGTACGTACATGGCATGGTCTCCAGAGCTTCAGGAAAGGTTGTGGGTACGCTGTTTCAAAAAGCTCGGGCCAGACCCATACCAGAAATTACATGATCTGGATTAAGACCTGACTGCTGTACATTCATGAGTATCTCACACCCAAAGCAATTGCTGTGTAGAATATGGCAGTGAAAATTGTAGATGAACTCTGCACTCTCCCAATCAACCTTACAGTGGGAAGTTTTCAAGGAATTATGCTTTAGGTGAGGCCTGTTGGTGAAGCCAAGAAAATAGTTTTAACATTTTCTAAATGTCCCTTTCTCTTTTCTAAGTTGCTGTTTCTCCTTGAGACTTTCACAGTCCCAGGGACAGTTTCAGACTCTTCTCCTTCGTTATGTTTATTCAATACAGAGACAGTTGCAGCATTGTGTGACTTATCACAATGAGCCCACAAGACTTGCATGTTAAATATTGACTACCAAATAATCAAAACAAGCCATTCACCAGGAAAAGAGTGAAACAAGTGGAAAAAAGGCCCACTCAAAAAACAACTGATAAGCTGTGTGAAAGCATTATCTCATCTCAAAGGACTGTCCATAAATAGAAAACTAAATTCATCACTTGTTCCCTGAATTAGTGGCTCAGCTCCAAGAGATAAATTAATCAAATTATTCTCGAAAGAAAATAGGAGGACTCGCTTCAAAATCCAGACAGAGGTTCGAGAGACTGTTACTTATGGATTTCTCATCTTTACCTGGTTTCACAGTAATTTCCTGAGTTAAAACTCATTGAAGAAAAAGGAAAGACTCTCTTATTTAAATTGGCCTTGGGACATATTATAAACACATAATATCTAATCTTATGATCAGTTAACTTCTCATTTCCTTTATATCTTTGTACATCACTGACACTAATGGTGTTCGAGTGGTATAAAAAAGGTGCGCGGTGAAATGAGGCTGAGGCTCAGAAGACCATTGCCGTGGTGGTGGTGATAGGGGCTCACGGCTAAGCCAGACGCCTGGAGCTGAAGGGAAGACACACATTCGCTGATTAGGCCCAAAATCCATTTAAAGACTCACTAGAGCTATGACACCCATAGGAAATTGAAAAGTTTTAGTATATAGACCAAATGTAATACTAATTCTTTGAGAAGTTCAATTTTTACTATTTCATCAGAATGTAGCTAACCACAATTTCAAGTTTACTTGAGCTTGAAATAAAATTATCTTAAAACACCCCTTTGTCCAGGAACAACTACCTTACTCACTGATTATGTCCAATCTTCTTGTTCCATTGTGGTGGGGTCTGCCTTCAGCAGAGCAGCACTACTACATACAGCCAGATCATAGCAGAGAAACTGTTTTACAGAAAAATGTATTTTGGCAGGGAGCTTCATTTTTTAACCAGTCACTCCACTGGAGGTTAGAATACAATCAAAAAAGAGAAAGAAACTGGAATTATCCTGAGCAGAAAATCACATTATAGTTATCCCATGTGTCCAGCAGTAGCATATTTCCATTAACACAATAAAGCATTCAGACAAAAACAAAGGGAAGGAACTGATTCTCTTCGAGTTGCTGCTCATGTAAGTCATTGATGTGACTGGAGATGTAAAAATGTAAGACTTGACACCTTTGGCCTGGAAGCTGGCAAACTGAAGGAAACCCTGGATAGTTGGGGCGTGTTTCAAGGAAATGCACAGTGCAAAAAAGAAAAAAATGATTGTGTGAGGTATGTGATTTTTAGCAACAGAAGTAAAAGCTTTGCAAACAGCCTTAGAGGCATTTTTGTTATTACCATTAGATAGGAATTCACTCTGAAGGTAAAAAAAAAATAAATAAAAAAAATTATAAAATACCAGTCTCCAAAGCAAGCCTCACCAGCACTGAGCTGTTCCACAGTTTTCTCCCCAAACTTTGTCCTCCCGTATGTGTATGTACATGCAATTCCCCTTCACAGACTTTGATACCAGCCAGCGACCAAGCAGGGAACAAGAGATAGACTTCTTCCTTCCCTTTCCTCTCTGTGTGATCTCCTGAATAAACTGCCATTTTCTCCAGCAGAGCACACCGTCCGCATTGCCCCAACGGAAGACACGATGTATATCCCTGTTTCATGTACACTTGCTAAGTTTCTTAGTGCAGATTAAGTGGGGCAGTGGGGAGCGTGCAATTCTCTAATCCAGTGACTGCATTTCCCTCCCTGAGCATTAAACCAACTTATTTTGGTCTGTCAGGAAAAAAGCACGCGTGTTGAGGCACACCGTAGTGCCGCTCTGTGTGCTACTGATGGTTATCTAATACCCTGCTCCTGCCGGTGCCTTTGAAAATCTTTTCCAATGAATCCACTCTTAAGTAACCACCCTGCCAAATATCAGTTGTCTGGAAGAGCTCGGGTTTTAACAAAAGGTCGAACAAAATTGCAATGAAAACCCTAGGGATACTTGCAAAAGGTCACTTAACATAAAGGGGATTCCCAGCTGCAGTACAGGTTTCACTGTGGTGTATGTACTCTGTGGGCTAGCTTTTCAGAGAAAACCTTTACTTCATAGTCAAAATTAATGCTTATAATTTTCTGTGAACAATCATCCATTCACCCAGTAAATGAAACAGTCACATCCAACTATGTGATCTGCAGACTGTTACTCAGACCTCCAAATAAAACACTCTATTCCACAACTGCATTACTTATGATGGCAAATAAAGTTGCAACGTGATGATGCTTACAGAACTGTAGAGGCTTGTTTATACGAAGCTTTTTAAGACCTGGCCTCAAGAAATGTATTTTCAGTCCTATGCTTGTTGAGCTGGATGAGCATTTCACAGTGAATAATTTATTTGGTTAATTTAGGGCCATCACTGGTTTACAAAATTCCTTTGTGCTGACTTCTTTGGCCACTTTGTTCATTATTTGAAGTTACAGAACAGATGGTTTGTTCACATATATTTCTGCCTAATGATTGCTCATAAACTCTCTGTCCTGGATAGTGCTTTGAATATCTGCTATGCAGGGTCTGTGACTGGATTTTTAACTCACATAGCGCATGGACTGGATTCCCAACTCACTCGGGTTTTGTGTGAGCTAACTAAATATTTTCTCAAACCACACAGTATCTTCAAGAAAGTGAAGGTGCAAGTGTATGGTTTAAAACAAAGCATCTTAAAGATATGTGCAACTTTTAATTTCTGAATAGTCTGATGCTATGAAAATTCAGATATTTACGTATAGATACTTAAATACTTGACTGGATTGAAACCTATATACAAAGGAACCGATGAAACTGTCTACCAAGCAAAATGAGACTCAACAAAACATTTAGAAAGAGCAAGTAACTGGAATAAAAGATGTCCATGACGTGAGTAAAAGCTGACAAAAATTTTACGATTATTGCCGTGAGAGGCTCAGAGCTGGCCCAACAAGATGCCCTGCTTTTAAGTGGAACAGTGACAGCTCTCCTAGATGAAGATGAGTCCTTCAAATGAATGGCATCTGTTTAAACCAAGCTAGTATTTGGGCATACTGGCTGTAGTTGAACCATATACAAAAATGCTGTAAAAAAACCCTAGCAAGCACGATTCCTCAATAAATCCATATAAGAACAAACAGCAGCAATTCAATCAGGCTTACATTTTACTACTAATGATGTGTTTATAGATATTTACCTCTGCAGCAGTTTCAGAGGCCGTATCTCGAATGGCTATTAATGCCTTTCTTCACTGATTAGTAAAGACTGAAGCTATTGATACAGGGTTTCCACTTGTTTTTATACCAGTGTAACATTGCCATCTACAGGATTTGCCGCACAGAAGCTCTCCATTACTTGAAGATTAATTTTACAATCAAGGAATAGAAACCACTGAAGTTGAAAATGCAAGTGACCAAAATTAGCCCTGTTTGATCATCCTGACAAACTGCTGTTTTACAAATTATCCAGTAATAGTATGGTTCACCAACAAAAGCAGTATATTAAACCACTGTCTAGCATTATAAAGCTGAAGGCTTTCCTTTAATCTAGTTGAATTATGCATTAGGATGAAAAGAAACAATTATTAAGTACAAGGGACTTCTGATTTAGTTGCTCATCAAAAATTGACATGTTATGTTTTCATACCATCATACAAAAATTTTATAATTTTCTATTCTACAGATGATTCAGAGAAGTCTTTCTCAGCATCTGTCTGTCTTCTCAGCTTTGAAAAAGGATTTATGAAACACAAATCATTATTCACCACACTAGACTATGGAGATCCCTTCACAAGTACTAAATATACTGTCCAGAGAGCCGAAAATGTACATATACAAGTGCTCAATTTTAGGCAGCTACTTAAATTTTAACCCCACTGTTTAATCTCTGTCCTAAAGACATAATATTTGTGATTGTCAAGATGGCATCAATTCATTTAGAGATCGTAGTCTTCTAGCGTTAATTCTGTAGCTGGTTTCACAACATTTAGCATTCTTCTAATGAAAGAAAATGTTTTCAGGGCTCAAACACTGTGTTAGCTGACCAAGCACCCCAAGAAACACCACAAACGAGGGCTGATATGTTATTGAGGAGCACTGAATTAGGGCTGCTTCACTGAAATCTCTTTTAGTGCGACAAGGAAGAAAATCAGAATCAAAGACTGATCAATAAGTACCGGGGGAAAGCTGCAGATGTCATAGGAGGCAACTTGAATGAAATAATCTGATTGAGAGTGTGATCTTTGATGTCAGAAAAAGTGGTTATTGACTTTAATTCAAGGAAGACAGAATGCTGCAAGACATTTTCATTTTTGAGAATCGAAGAAAAAAGTAAATCAGAGGGGAAAAGAATCAGCAGCAATAAAACAGGCAAGACATCTCAAATTTGAGATGGATATTTTCTATGTATGCAGAAGAGTCACAAACTTGAATGTTAGTGCATTAAGATGGCTTTCTAGTTGCTGGGAACCCCTAGATGGATTTTGCCCCTTTAATTTACACCTAGGGAGAAAAAAAGAAAAAAAGAACCAAAACCAACCAACCAACGAAAAACCACAAAAAAACACAAAAACAAACAAACAAACAAAAAAAAAACAAAAAACCCCCCACGAGGGGGGGGGGGGGGGGGGGGGGGGAATCACATTGAACCAAGCTGAACATATTTTCCTTTTTCAGTTCAGTGGCCAAACTAGAAAAATCAATTATGTTCACAACTCTATCTAGACATTCTTAGTCCACGAGACACATTTCTGGACCAGAATGGGGAAGAAGGGGTAATTCTGCTACATGTAGAGGTACATTCTGGTTTCAGGTTACTCTTCTGGTAGCTTCACACTGGTCTAGTTGAGACAAAAAGATGGCAAAAAAAAGCTGATTTATTTCTATTTCAAAACTGACAGTCTCTACTTAAGGATAGTAATAAGGCTGTTAGCAGGTGGTTGTCAGCATTAAGATATTAAGATCGTTAAGAGACTTTCCAGATTGAGCTGATGTCGGTTAATACTTGAAGCCAGTAGCTGAGCTGTGAACAGACAGCATCTGTAACAATGCTGAAGGTGTTGAGGAGGGCACAAATTTATATGTTAACCTGCCACTTTGCCCCATCTGACTCTGTAATGTTGCAACCAGCTGGTATAACACTATAGGTTTCAGAGAATGACGCAGAAGAAACTCTTATCTCTGCTACGGCCAAGAATTGACAGACATGTTTGGAGAATATCCCTCTGCAGTGTGGAGTCCTGGGAGTTACAGCAATGATGAGATTTATCACCACAGTAACTTTGACGAGGATACTATCAGTAACCACCTTACTACTGACACGAGAAGAAGCAAGTGGTTATCTAGACATGAATCCTTAGATAACAATGGTGGTCATGGTATCTAGAAGATATGGTGGTGGCAGTGTTCTCCCTTGGTGAGGTTGTGCTGTTACTGAATTATTACTAAATTTTACTATTAATTTAGTGTCATTGAGTCTTTCCAGGACAATTTTATTGCCTTGCATAAAAATTCAAGTCCTTATTACCAGAAATGTTGATAGAAATTTTAATCTCAGGTTTGTGTTGATTATATTTACAATTTACATGCTGCTTAAGAATCACCAGTTCCCTAAAAATTATTTATGAATGAACTCACATCTCAGAGTGTTTGTTGCAGGTGATTATCTCAGAACTTTGAAATTATCTGCAGAAGAAAAACAACTTAAAAATTGTTAAATTTGCCATTGTATGCCATTGTTTCATTTTTGCAACACTTTTCATTATGCTATAGAAGCAGTAATCCAAAGCACAAACACAGGATGGGCAGAGAATGGATTGAGAGTAGCCCTGAGGAGAAGGACTTGGGTGTGTTGGTGGACGACAAGCTCAACATGACCTGGCAATGGGCGCTTGCAGCCCAGAAAGCCAACTGTACACTGGGCTGCATCAAAAGAAGCATGACCAGAGGGTTGAGGAAGGTGATCCTCCCCCTCTACTCTGCTCTCATGATAATTATATATTAAAGAGGGGCTAAAAGGCTCCAGGCTCCAGTTTGCACTTAAAAATACAAACTGACAGACAGACTCCTCCTCTGCCTCATTAAAATCTCTCGCTTTGAAGAGATAAATCTCATTGTGCCCTTATGTGGGATGGACATTCACACTCAATGAATGCTCAGAGGAACACACTCAACATCACACCAGTGTCTACAGCAATGCCCAGGAGAGCATCCAGAAGTATAACCTCACACCTTCCCCAAGCTACCTTCCCTCTTTTGTGATGTTTAGAAATTTATCTAATTTTAACTTTTAAAATGTTACTGAAAGACCACACACATTCTAGATGCCCAACAGATTTACAGAAGTTAAGGCAGTTATAAAATCAACAGATATAGTACGGGGAGGGGCATGGGCTGGGGAGGGAATTCAGAGCCATAAAAAAAAGCAAAGATATTTACACCTTCAGTTCCCTAAGGAAGTTCATGGGGTGGAAAAATGGCCAGAGGTCACAGCCAGCAACTGGCATCAGGGCAGTGGGAGCTTCCACCTGAGAAGTGGCAGGTCTATGAGGTTAGGAAGGGGTTGCTGACATGAGCCTGCAAAAACAGATGAGGGAGAGAGGTTGGAAGCAACATTTAGGGGGTTAGGCAGGAGCACACATCCATTGCATATCTAATAATGACATACACCAGGAAGGCAGGTTACGTACAGTACCAACTCAGTAGATATCTTGAGAAATGAGGCTGATCCTTGCGTGGACTGCTCACTGTGCCACGGTGTGTGCTGCTCCCTGTGCCAGCCAGCTTTCCTCTACGCTGTGTCACCGCCACCAGGAGAGCAGCTTCCAGCAGCTCAGCCAGCAGCAGAGGTGACTCCAGCCTCCTGCTGCCCCCCTTTGTTTGGTGCGTTGGATTTATTTTATATAGTCTTTCTGATGTGCAATGTCCGAAGTACTAGGTACATATTACCAGTTCAATCCAGCATGCAAAGGGGTGCAATTTTTTACCCAAATCTTGTTTCTCTGATTATTCCTTTACTATCTACCAAGCAGATATACTAAGCTCCTCATTAAAAGTATCTGTCCTGTTGAGGCTGAATGCCATGATTTAGTGTAGACTGGATCTTGTAAAGTCTATAGAGCTCACACAATTCTGCTGAATTAGAGGCAGTGAGATGTCCTTGCCAATCTATTGCTGCCTTTGCCCTGATCCCAATTCAATTGCTTGTAAGTCACAACGGGGAAGCAGAATAATGATGCTGTGATCACTGTAACCTTGGGCAGTTAGACTGGAATATGGTAAAATTATAGTAGTCAAAGCTGTGATAAATGCCCATTCTTGAATAGGCAATGAATAACTCTGCATTACAATTGTAAAATATATGATATTTTACAATTTATATTTTACATAAAATATGAACTTCTACTGGACCTTTGGGAAAAACTTGGTTAGCATTCACACTGCTAATCCCAGAGATAGATTGAACACCATTAAATAGAACAAAAATGTTACTGAATAAATAGTTAGGGCTAATGGCTTTCTATGCCAGAGAGGAAATAAATTATCCAACATGAGATGTTGTATTAGTCATATCACAGAATTGTTAAATAAAATACAGGACTCAAAAACTGGACTAGGAAAACGATGTAGTATCTAACTGCACTAGTGAAAAAAAAAAAGAGAGGCTAATTAGAGAGGTGAAAAAAATATGTTTTAAACATGATTGCTCTCACTGGGATCAAAGACACCCTCAGATGATGGGCAAAAGGACAGTCCTAAACAGACACTCTAGGGAGCCTAAAAGCAGTGACCCAAAGGAAACCTTTATTCTGGTGCCTGTGGGGAACAGAACCTGCTCAGTAACAGATGGTCCCTGTCTGCCTTCTGACATCTTTAGCAGTATTAATCTGAGGCGTGTTTGTGCTCATTTTTCCTTTATTCTCTGCCTGAGGACCACAACATGACCACATGTCCACATTCCATTGGAATAAAGGTTCATCCACACAGACATCCAGGTACACTTTTGTAGCCGGTACGTGAGAACCTATCCTGGCATGGTTAAAACATTTGATTGACACGCATACAGAGACCTTACAGTTTGATAAAACTAGTGACAACTAATTCTCATGCAGGCTGTTCAGATATTCGCAGCTAGCACAGAAGAAAACACCAGCAGCAGATGGGGCAGTGGAACACGTATGCTACGGATGGTAGGAAGAGGCCACAGCAAGATTCAATATACTACGGTCTACAAGAATGCACCTGCTTTGTTTTGGAAAGCTTATCCATTTTTCTTTGGTAGCAAAACATTGCACAACTGTCCACTTTTCTGCCTAATCAATGTCAATTCTCTACAAATGTTAGTCCCCTCAGCAGCATTCGTGGTGGGCAATTTCACAGTTTTACATGTAGGAGGTGTGATTCCAGAGACAAAAAAGAGCCATTGTTTCTCTGTGCCAGACAAGAACCATACTCAGCCTTAGGCAGGTCTTGTAAGGAAAATTTCCAAAGTTCTCACTTGAATCTATCTCCTTCACAACACAGCAACATCTACCTTTACAGAACCAATACTCTGAGTGACTTGTCTGGGTATCTGGAACTGCGATCTGAACCCATCCTGTGGAACAAACAGCCCCGAGTCACTGCTACAGGCTGCTATGCCAGATGTCAGACCCCACCTGTACTCCCTTGCTCTGCTGCAAACTGCAATCAGTTGGAAATTATTCTGAGGTCATATTTCATATTTATGATTTCATGTCCTGCTTCTGATCTAGTTGAGATGAAGTTTATCTAACTAGCTCCAATCTCCCACCTGCTTGGTGAGAGGTTCAAATCTGTGGCTCGTGAAAGCTCTTAATACCGTGTTGCAGCTAACTCATACTCAACAACAGCTGCACATGGCAGATATCTCAATTAAAGATTCTCATATTTTAATCTCTGAAAACTAACAACCAACTCCCTTTTTGAATAAAAGAGAAAAACTGAGCTCTTAAAGTGCCTCGTTAATCCCTGCTGTAACTTCACGCTTCACATTATATCAGGAAATACACCTGACCTCCTATGACACTATCCGGTACCAAAGTGACTGTGAAGGATCAGCCTTGTTGTGTCAGCCATTTATGTTACACCGTGAAAAGCACTTCAATTTCCATGTGTCCTCATCTCAATACAGGGACAATGTCAAGGGCTAAATTTCCAATATGCCAGAGCTCAAAGTTGACCAGCTCTATAATATAATATGCATGAAGGTCAGAAGCAGCTGTCACCTCAGATGTGTATTTTGCACACTGTTATTTTCTTAGCCAAGAAGAAATTCACTGGAGTATGTTACTAAACTGAGAAAAATAACATGAGAGAATAGGAAGAGGCCATGTAAAAAAATGAGATAGGCCAGAAACCCCAGTTCATTTTGACTGTATTGGCATGCTTGATCCAACTTTTAAAACAGCCTTAACAGAAAAGTATTTTTCCTGTTTGAATTGCATTAAGAAGTGGAATTAGCTTTATAAATATAAATCAGTTAAGTGTAATGCAATATTTATGCCATGGTATCTGATTTTTTCCCCTTTAGGATTCCTTTTAAAAGGGAAATAACAAGAAAACTTAGCACTCTCAGAAAGAGAGTGGGTTTACAATTTATGCTCATTAATTTTCATATTGACACAAAACTAAACCCTCCATTTTATTCGATTGTAACAAGGAAAAAAAAAAAAGGCAGTTTAAACGAAATAGATTTTTTTTTTCTGCAACTGATAATGCTGAAAGGCAAATCTCTGTTTTTTACTAAACATGTTAATTCTCATTCACTCATTCTTCTACTGCCCAGCATTTAGGCCACTGTGCCCAAACCAGTCCTTACTCCCTATCCCAATTCCCAGACACAAGGGCAAAGTTATAAGAAAGAAAAATAGTTCAATTTATTTCAAGCCACGAAAGGCTCCAATCAAGATCAAGAACACATTATTCTAGGCAGTATATAAAAAGAGCAATAGCCCATCCCTGACCTCAAAAGAGGTTCAAAATTTTCCATTAAATCAAATAGCACCATTCAAAGTTGGAAGAAAAAAATTCTATTGCTAGCAAAGCTAGGGGAAAAAAAAAAAAAAATCACCATTCTGTTAATAAAAAGACTAGTTGGAATTTGCAAAAAACCCTACCAATTGGTTAGTTCCATATACATTCATTGAAGAGTCTGTGGCAAGCTCATCGGTGTTCTAACTTGCTGGGCTTCACTGGTGCTACATCAAAAAGAAAACTGGATCCACTGAGGTCTATTTTCTATTAGAATTATTCATCAAGGATCTGCAAACCTGACCTGAAATTTTCTTCCAACTTCAGCTGAATCAAATTCTTTTTGGTGTTCAAACAGATTCATTTTTCTCTTCCCATTTCCCATATGTATGCCCTGTCTCATTTGAGCAATAGTGAAAGGTTCTATAGTGCTAGAAGTGATATGCTCTATTATGTCTTTGATTATTTTAGAGAGGCAGAAAAAAAGCTGAAGAGCAGTAACTCCACTTCACTGACCAACTCAGGCTCTGTCAGCTTTGTCCCTTTCCTCAAAATATTTACTCTTCTTTGTTATAATTTAATTATTCATTCAGGGGGGGTTTTGTATTGTTAATAGAATTTGCCCATCATATTCATTAGCTTACTTAGTTCAGCTGGATTCACAGTGTAAATAAGATTTCTTTGCAATTTAAAAATCCCTTTGCTCCAGTGACTCCATTTCAGATTTTTTTTCCCCCTAATTTTAATGGAAGCAGCAGCACTAATTACCTGCCCTTATGTCAATGTTTCCTCAGCAGCATCCTCCAGTACTGAATTGCTGGTTTCCTTATTGTTATTGTCAGTAGCTCTGAAGTATTCTTATACGGAAAAATTCATTCAGCCAGCCTGAGGTTCTTACTTCTGCAGCAGAAAAAGAATAATTTCTCAGTCAGAATCAGGATGTTGTCTATCCTTAATAAGACAGCAGCATGATTAGAAATGGTGATATTTTCCATTTCCCATCCACATTCATTTTAATCCACATTTCACTGAAGTAAATGCAGACTTGTCCTGAGATGCATGTTGTGCCTATTCACAAAAAACCCCCGTGGATTCTTTATCTCAGGTTTGCAGCTTTCTCAAACATCATAAAATCCTAATTTAGTTTTCCTTATATTAATGGCTTTTCCCACTAAAGTTCTCAGGCAGACATGGAAGCTAGGTTTATTAATGTCTGGCAATAGCATGATGCTATAGTCCTCAGCTAAACATGCTGTGCCTGAACTGTACTGTGCAAAGATAACTACAATATTAGCAAAAAGGAGAGGGTTATAATTTAAAGTATGATAGCAAATCCCTCAGATTAAAATCTAACTCCCTCATCTTATCTCAGCATAAGAATAAACTGACTTGTTTAAAAAAATTACCAAGATAGCTGTTTAAGAATTTTATTTGATTGAGATAGAAAGCAAGTCATCACTCCTGAGCTTGGAGGAGGTGATCCTTGAATACCAACCAGCTGTCTTGTGCCCCTCTTCCCTCCAGGCCTTTATCCCCTGGTACTCTACCAAGCAGATCCCTGAAGACGCCAAAATCTGCTGTCCTGAAGTCCAGGGCAGAGAGCTTGCTGTGCGCCCTCCTCGCTGACCTAAGGATCTTGAACTCCACCATTTCATGGCCACTGCAGCCAAGGCTGCCCTTGAGCTTCACATTCCCCAACAAACTCTCCCTGTTGTTGAGAACAAGGTCCAGCATGGCACCTCTCCTTGTTGGCTCCTCTATCACCTGGAGAAAGAAGTTATCATCAACGCATTCCAGAAACCTCCTGGATTGCTTATGCCCTGCTGTGTTGTCCCTCAAGCAGATATCAGGGTGATTGAAGTCCCCAGTGAGGACTTGTGAACATGACACTGCTTCTATCTGTCTATAAAGGCCCTCATCTGCTCGGTCTTCCTGGTCAGGTGGCCTGTAGCAGCCCCCACTATAGTGTCATCTATCCCTGCCCTCCCCTTAATCCTGACCCATAAGCTTTCAGTCAGCTGCTCATCCATCCCCAGGCAGAGCTCCATGCACTCCAACTGGTCATCGACATAGAAAGCAACAATCTTTCCTCATGGCCCTTTTCTGTCTTTCCTAAAAAGCCTGTATCCTTCCATTCCAACACTCCAGTCATAGGAACCATCCCACCATGCCCTGCAGGCATGCACACTTCTCCAGCTCCTCCCCCTCTACTGTGCTCTCATGAGATCCCACCTGGACTACTGCATCCAGCTCTTGGGTCCACAGTACAAGAAAGATGTGGACCTCTTGGAGCGAGTCCAGAGGAAGCCACGAAGATGAAGAAAAGGACTGGAACACCTCTCCTATGAAGGCTGGCTGAGAGAGTTGGGGTTGTTCAACCTGGAGAAGAGAAGGCTGCAGGAAGACCTTATAGCAGCCTTCCCATACCTGAAGGAGACCTACAGGAAAGCTGTTGAGAGACTGTTTACAAGGCCATGTAGTGATAGGACAAAGGGTAATGGCTTTAAACTGAAGGAGAGGAGATTTAGATTAGATATTAGGAAGAAATTATTCATGATGATTGTGGTGAGGCTCTGGAAAAAGTTGCCCAGAGAAGCTGTGGATGCCCCATGCCTGGAAGTGTTCAAGACCAGGTTGGATGGGGCTTTGGGCAACCTGGTCTGGTGGAGGGTGTCCCTGCCCATGGCAGGGGGTTGGAACTAGATAATCTTCAAGGTCCCTTCAAACAAAACCATTCTATGAATCTATGAACTCTCCACTCCTTTTCTGTTTTAAATATTTGCATTAGTGACTGTGCTGCCTTGCGTCTTCCCCATTAGTTAAGTCATCCTGAATATTTACAGACAGTTGACTTTGCTAATCCTTATATAATCTTATTTTTAAAATAGCTGCCACATGACTTGGGACCAGAAGGCTATGAAATAGATTTGGCACCAATTTATTACTGAGGAGGGCAATTTTAGAAAGTTCAGTTTAAAAGGGAAAGACTCAGTTTTCCTCCCGGGATAGGTGACACACTGAAGAAGGTGACACAAAGGACAGAGACATGTAAGGAGGTGAGAGGCAAGATAATCATACATATTGGAGGATGAGGATGACAAATTTAGATGGCATAAAACAACACAGGAGCGTTTCTGGAGACAATAGACTCAGGAAGACGTACTGCAGATGCATTTATCAGGAAAGACAGCCCAAATGGCCAAATTGTTGCACCCTTGAGCTTTTTTTGGGGACTGAAACCTAATTTAAACCCAAGCAGGTGTGTGCTACAAGTTGCCAAGACCCAGTGAGCACAGCGGTTTGCTCAGTGCCAGCACAGCGCGGCTCAGGCTGGGTTTGTCTGGCTTACCAAAACCGGGACTTTCTTCTAGCTGCTTCATAAAGCCCATCCTAGGGAAGGTTAGCTTCACGGTCTTCTCTGGCCTACCAGACGAAGCTGGCATGGTTTGAAACCTTAACACAGAGGTGGAGAGAGACTTGTTTAAGATCTGTATGTTACCCTCACATTGCTTAACTCCCGAATACCACCCTGTTATTAATTCCTTAATAAAGAGTGTCCATGGAGCGCTCTCCAAGTTTGTTAGCACGGGGAAAAAAGGGTTAATCCAAATGAATTTCTGAAGTGGTTTAGTTAAATTGCATTAAATCATTATTCAGACATTTGTATTAAGAATTAAAAATGCCTTGATTCAATTTTCTTTACCTGACTTCCAAAGCAATTTAAGTTAAAATCAAATTAAAGACATTTTATTTCTGAATATGAGCATGTGCACAGAATTAATACAGTTAAACTAAATCTCCTTACATGTGACTGAGACAGAGAAGGAAGCCTTGACAATTGCCACAGCCTCCAAAAGAAATCAAGACAACTCTCTCTAATAACACTCCATTTCTTCAGATAGCTAAAATCTATCTTGTGCATTTAAGGAGGGATAGAAGGGAAGTGGGAATGTATATACCTCATGCAATAACATTATATAATGCCATCCAATACCAGAGGCAGACATTGGACTATTTAGTCTCATCCCATATGGCAAGACAAATGTTCTCCCAGTTTATTATTAATAGCACTGTGACAACACTGTGACTCAGCATCAGAAATCATTATTTTAAATATCTTCCACCAGAAGTGCCTTGGCACGAGCCTTTTTTCCACAGAAGGTTAGTCCTGACTAAAACCTTCCACCCAGTGCTGAGATTAGCATGGTAATGCAACAACCTGGTGATCCAATTCCACACTAAAATAAACTTGTGTCCTAACCTTCAAGGAGTTGATATAGCATTTTGAATTATAGATCAAGGAGAAAAATTTAATGGATAAATGTTAAAATCATTAAAGTAGCTTTTCACTGCAAATAAAGAGTGAATGACTCATCCCAAGTCAGCTATCAGATGTATCAGTTTAGGTTTTTTCCTCCCAAAGCATGCATAAATCTCTTCAGTCTCGTCTCTTGTCATCTTCTTGTCAAAAGAAATTTCGCATCACTTCCCCCCATCATTGCTCCTCCTGGCTTCTGAAAACATTCCACTTAAAATTTTATCACAGAGAGGTTTTTTTCCCCTTCTAGGTTTCATGGAGGGTTATGCTATGAAATGCATAGAAGAAGAAGATTCTATTAAAAAAAAAAAAAGAAAAAAAAGAGCCTTAATACAGCTAGTAAAAAGGAATAAAAATCATAGAATGACTGAACAACCTTGATATTTTCCCTCTCTGAATCTACCTTCATTTCATTTCCAAAGTCCAATTGAAGCTGCAGAGTTTGATGGGCATTTTCCCTCATTAGAGTGTATGTGATACTCTTAGACGAGAAAATAGATGGATCTGTCACCCAGGCAGACTCCCAGCAACCGCTCCCTTCTGACATCCCTTCCTCAGCCACAAACACCTCCTTCATTAGTTCACAACAACTATGGCTAGTATCTGAAGGCTGTAAAAAAACCCCACAAACCCACCACCAAATGACAGGCATTCATTTTAAAAGACTTGATAGTTTCAGTTACTTTCTATGTGTTTCTTCACCTTTTTTGCATAAGTTAACACACATGTTTCTGCAGTAAGCACGTTGGGTGGGGAGATCAAGAGTAACTTAGCTTCATAAAAGCACATAAGTAGGAGCTGACAGCACAAGGAAGATCCTCTACATTTATTAGAGCAAGCATGGGACACATGCTTAAGACATAAATACAACCAACAGCTTCTCTTCAGTACCTGTAGCTGTTAAATCCCATTGGAAGACCATTTCCTAGTGCGGATACAGTCGCATGAACTCCAGCAGATGGATGTACTCTCTGCACAACTGCATCCACACATAAGGAGCCAGTACTTCTACTGAGCAAGGTGATGGAGAAATGGAATAAGCATCTCCTACCATGTTTCAGCAGCAATCAAGTTTTAAGTGATGACACCTTGGGTAATATATTGCTTGTCATCTGTAATTTTTATAGAGTGTTAGAAAAAGGGGGAAATAAACCCAAAACCAAACAAAAAAATAAAAACAAAAAACAGGAAAAAAATAACATAATAATTTTGCTCCTAATAATATCCATATGAAGATGGTAATTAATTTGGCATTCTATAACATTTTTCATGCTTCATTCTGCAGCTTCAATGACCATATAACACTATTTTCTAGGATTTTTTATTTATTTTTTTTAAATCTTTGGAAGTAACTCTTACAAGGAGATGACATACAACCTTTTATTTTGGATATCACAGATACTTGCAGACAAAAGAAACAATGAATTTGGTTCCCTTGAGCGCCCTCAAAGTTTTGGAAGGACCCTTTTGTGCCTCACTTTTCATGTGTCTGCATTTTCCTGGTCCTCATTTCCTCTCCTCAGGATTTTCAACCCTATCTCAAATGTTATTATCAAATAATATTAATTCCCACCATCACATCCTCTTTAGATCTAATCCTCCTCTTTAACTGTCTTCACATTCCAACTAGCATCCCAGGGTTTTTGCCAACAGCCCCAACCTAATCCCTCAATTCCCTTCGGCTCAGCCTCTTCCAAGTGTCCTCTCCTGTACTCAAGGCTTTACCAGATCAGTACCTGTCCTCTTACCCTTCAACTCCTCGTTCTCTCTCTTCCCCCCTAATTGCTCATCTAATCTCAGTGCAACTCCAAAGAATTGGCTTCTCACCTCACCTCTCCTGTCCCTCCATACCCACTCCTGCCCAGAGCTCCCCAGCTCCTGTGCTCCCTTTTCCCCTGTCCTCACCCCTGCCCCGTCCCTTTGAATTCCAGTGAGATGACTCCATCTCCCACACTGCCTGTCCTGTGGGATGGGAGGAGGCTTGCTGTGGAGAGGAATCCCATTTTGATTGCATTTTGTCGCTGGGTAAATGCAGCCCAGAAGGCTTCATTGCTTTTCTATTTTTCTTGAATTTTTTGTGATACTGATTTTGAGACAATTTTAGGAGTAGGCGTATTGTACATGGCATTCAGCACACAAGAGCTTCTGGCTGTAACCCAGCAGAAGCCTCCTACATTTCACAGGTGGTTTGTGAGCTGCAGATGGAGAACTTCTGTGTAAAAAACTTTAAAAAAAAAAAAAATCATCCGGCCTTATTTGTCCTTTAATTACACTTGGTTTTCACCACTTCCTCACATTCTCTGCTTTTCTTTAAGTAGAATGCAATTCTGCAGTGTTTAGAAAGCTTTTTAAAAAATAATAAGCTCTTATTTTGTAACAATATTCTCACTGCTACCAAACTATTTATTTCATTTACTTCCATATTTCCTATTCTCCTTCGGGCTGTTGCAGAGAAGCTCGATCCTTGGCTGGTAATAGGTACACACACCAAATACTGACCCGAAGGGGCTTCTGCAAAGAGAAACGTAGTTTGCCAGTGACAGATCAGAAAAGCAGGGGAAAACCTATGAAGAAGCATATTTTCAACAGCTTAATTGGATACCAACTCAGCAATTTTCACAATATAATTTTGCCTTGGTTTTTACAAGTCACTAAGCTGCCAGTTTTCCCTGCCTGGGCTGAATTTTCCCTGGCCATGGCTCTTCCCCTCAAGGAACACTTCTCTTGCAAACAAGTCCTCTTGCAATACCAGTTTTAAGCTTTTGATCCTGCTACCCAGTGGGCTGCTCTGCCAGACTCTTGCTTCTAAACACTGCATTAAAGTAAGAGCTGCTGAAAAGCACAAAAACTATCATCTAGTGAACCATGATATCACTGTCTGTACAACCAGACAGTGGTTAAACCAGACACCAATTAAATAAACAAAATGTTCTCATTGCACTGGGGAAGAGTATGACTGAGGTTTACAAAGCCAGGGACACCATTGATACTGTGAATACAGAATCTTTATTCACCAAACCCCCCAACAGCAGAATGAGAAGCACTCAGACTAGCATGAGATATGCAGATAAAAGCACATACTTTTTTTACACGGCTGGTAGTGAACTACTGGAATTTGTTTACATGAGCTTATCAAAGCAGACAGTAACAGCAGGTTTAAAAATGGATTAGGCGGGTTCATGGACAATAAGTCCAAAACCAGATACTAAAAAGAGCATCCTTGATCCAACAATTGTGGATGTTGAAGACATACAAAGGGAATGAACTGCAGAAAGTGGCTGGGCTTACATGCTCGCTTCAAATAATAACTTTTGTTGACTCCACTGAAGCTGGATACTGAGCTACATCAACCCTCAGGATACATGACCCAGCAAGCACCAAGGTTCTTACCGGGTAGTTCAATATCAAAGACAAATGGAGAGACTGGAGGGAAACAGGAGAAAGAATTTTATCTGTCCAAGTAAAGCTGGAATAACAGTCTAAATACTCTAAGAATAGCTATTTCCCCTCCTTTGTGGCCAGCCTACAACTCAGTAATGAGAGAATTATTACAAAGAACAACTTTGTTCTGACATAGTTTACCGCACAGTTCTACAATTCACAAAGAATCGAGGCAAGCACTCAAGGTTTGAGCTGTGACCTGCAAGCTTTCCACGCATCACCTGTGACCGCACAGCGGGCAACGGTGATACTGCTGCTGTGCTCAGAGGTTATGAGCCCTGGTCCTCTTCACTCTCTGATGTAAGTCAGAGAGAACTTCCATGATAGGCAATGGACTTAAGCTGCTCTAAAGAGTGATGAGACTAAAATCAGGTCCTTATTGTTTGTTTGTAAAAGTTTGCAGAAGTTAATCATGAATAGCTGTTGTTTCCCAGATAAGCCCTGCTGAAGTTACTCTTTCCCATTGGGAATAATTCTCTGATGCATTACTTACCATGACACACACTGGCTATTAAGCTACAGTATGCCTAGAAGACAGTGTCTCAAGACTTACCTATCCATTTCTTAAGATCTTTACTTTTCCTAGTAAAAAATGCAATATCCGTTTCACTTTCCAGCATAAACTAAGCATTTTATCCAAAAAATGGCAAAAAAAATAGCTCATTGTTTTTCCAGCCAGTTCATCTGTAACAAGGACTGATTTCAGCCAAAATTAAAGGTAAGAGAAAAAGACCATTTATCTTTAAACCAACTTTTCAAATTTGCTGCTAATCAACTGGGAACTTTGTTTATTGCCTTAAAAAAAAAAAAAAAAAAGAACTAAGTTGAAAGGAGAATAAAAATGTATTTCAAGTCCTATTGCTTTTGTTCATTTTCATCAGACTCAAGTACTTAAACTCTCAAAATGACATAAAATAGTGAAAACAATATGCATGACAGATCAAATGATGCACTCATTGCAATTATTCTATAATTAAGCCCTGATGGTGTAGCATTTAGAAAGAGTCATTCTATCAGGTTGAAATCCAACTCCATAAACACAGTTGGATTTGCAAATCTCCAAGTTTTAGTGTTAGTGAAAGAGAAATCAAATGAGAATAGGATGCAGAAATTTTGTATTTCTGCACCTTGGACATTTCTCCTTGGCGACAGCATATACCCCAAGAGCTTAGAGACACAGATATGCAACTAGTAGAAAGATAACTATACACAGGTGCTTGTTCCTTTGGTTTCAGAGTCCAGCAGCATTCCAAGGCCACTTGCAACTATACCAATTACTAATTCCCCCTGGACCAGTATTTGCATCCATATTGTCCCGTACTGTCTAGATAACAAGTAAAACATAGGGTATGGTCTGTGCATCTCACAAGGAAATGAGAAGAATAACACAATTGTTTAACCTGGCCCCTTTCCATGCAGCTCTAATGCCTCATTAAACACAAACGCAAACAGACTGGTTAAGTTTTGAATTGTCACTGTGCCCATGTTACTTGAGAGGTTGTAGATCTGTTGACTGATCCCAACCTTCCTCACTGTTAATAACTAGAAAAAAATTAATAAAATCAAGTTCAGCTGCCATTAAGGATAAAGCAAAAATAGCCATGCAAAGATCTAGAAGTTGTTGAGAGTTAACTCAAAAATGGTGCCAAAAAAAGTTGCAAACAAAATATGCAACCTATATCTTCAAAGAAACTCTAGAGCTGGAGCTCTCAAATGGAAAAGTTTAAAGTACCCATTTTCACATATTTTGTATATGTCTTCTTAAAAAAGAAATCCATCCATGGGTAATTGTCTGATGTTCTTTGTACTTTTATTAGTGGAAAGTAAATTTAAATTGTATAAAGGAAGATGTGAACTTTAGACTCACCAGGGTCTCTGCTCAGAGGCTATAGATATAAATAGTCTGATATATAAACAGAGAGGAAGTTAATTTTGTATCCTCCACATATACATGAAGTAATTGATGCAATGACAACCTCAGCAAACTGACCTGGTTTTAAAGAGTTTAGTTATCATTTCAGTTACATGCAGAGCTCATCTGGGCCCTCTATACAGGGAAAATTCCCTTATAATGCAAAATTAAGCCTAAAATTATTTTCAATTCACTTCTAATTTGTCTTGCCACATAAAAATAGCATGCAGCACAATTAATATGCATAAAACATAAACCCATTAATGGACTGCATTTAGGTGAGCTAAAGGAAGTGAACCAAGATCATCTTAAATCTTCTTATATGCTTTTTGCTGATACCATGACAGCTAGGAATTAAACATGCAAAGAACTTTTATTGAACTGTCCAGATCCTGTTTATATTCAATCAAAGTAGCACACTTTATCATGTCGCTCTTGACATTGCTGCAAAATAGATAACAGCTAAATCAGAGACTGTCAAACTGAAGTAACTGTCAGGAATTAAATGGTATTGCTGAATAAAAGCCATAATTGAAATGCACAAAAAAACCTCTAAAACAATGTGAGAAACTTTAGATGACATTGCAGAGACATCAAAAGTCCCTGATACAGCAATAGAATTGAGCAGATTGTTTGGGCAAAATGTTATCATTTGAGCTTTCTTGTGCCTTATTACACACAGGCATCATCTGGGACTCTGCAGAGTACTGAATTACTATTTACAGCATTTTGACCTTGAACATCACAGTTGCATTAATACAGTCCATTCAGTGGAACAGACAGATAGTTACGAGGTCAGTGAAAATATATAACAGATTTTTGTATTCAAAGAGGAAGAAAAAAAAAGAATTAGTGACTTGTATAGATCCTATAAGGAAGCATCTGTTCATAAAACACCTGGACTCACAAAGGGCAATCTTTTCTACATAACAGTTAAGATGCAATATATTATTGATCAAGCATTGTAAGAGGTTTAGAACCCTTTCAGAGCTCTCATGATACTCTAATTATGTGATGTAAATTAGAATCTCTAAAACCTGTAAGTTTCTTGAAGATGAAATTTAGTCACCCTCAAGCATGCCTTATTAACTAAGTGACAAAGAATTGTAAGCAGGAGTTTAAAATTCAGTACTCATTCAAAAGAAACCAATTTGAGAATTTCAAATACTCCACTAACAGCAAGAGACTAGCAGTATATAGCCTGATTATTTCACATCCTAAAGCTTTTTTCACCCCTACATTTATAGTGACATCTGCAAGTGCTAATAGAGTTCTCTCTAGGATGGGGATCATTAAGTCAAAGTACTCAAGCACAATGGGCAATGAAAGATTGAATTTGTTCGTGCCCATAACAATTGACAATGATGTTAATATACATGAGTACTTCATTGAATTGTGCAGCATATTCAACATCTGGAGACTCTTCCCTGGATTTCTATGCAATCAGTATAAAACTTTAAATAAATACTTAGCAACATACACATTTCAAATACATATCTGTAACCTGCTTTTCATTATCTGGAATTGCCTATAAAGAACTTGGGGAATCAATAGGAGAAGAGAATACTGAGCATTTTTCTTACTGCGGACAGTCAAAAACCCAGTACGCTGAAGTCTGCCTTTCCTACATGTGATACCACCCACAGGTCCGTTTGAGACTTGATTCAACACCGTTAACATCAGTGGGAGTTTTGCCACTGATTTCTAATGAGTTTTAGAGCTTACTCCTTGAAGTATTTTCATTAGGGAGGTGAGAAACAATGAGGAGAAAACACCCCTCAATCTTTTGGTGCTTAGTCACACTCAAAAAAACCCCCAAAAACGCCACCAAAACCCAAAAACACCATCAAAGGATTTCAAGTAAAGAGTAAGAGTGAAGGTTCATCTAGCACCCTAGGTCTGACAGCAACCTGCAGCAGATGCGTGGGGAACCAGCTAGGTCCAGTGCACCATTACATCTGTTTGCCCTGGGAAACGCCACCCCAAATCGAAAGAATACATAGAAGGTTTGAGGTGCAGAATTCCTTGTACGTTAATTCTGTTAACAAAATGCAAAATAACACTGCAAAAAGACTACTGAAAGCCTTCCTGTTAAAGCAAAGGTCTTCTATCCATCTTGACATCCAAAAGACACAGACTGCTCAGTTTTGCTCCACCCTGAGGAACGTATGTCCTTGACTGTTGATACAGATACTATTATGAATGTCCCTCATACCTATTTGTTTTCAAAAGGCAAAATTAAAACCAAAACAGATTGAACTGCGGGAATTGTGTGTCAAACTCTCTTTTGAGCTAGAGGCCATCATTCATTTGTATATCTACACACATGGAACTAATAATTTTCTTGCAAAATCACATTATATTTATTTTTTAAAAGGAGCTTTTTCATGAATTTGCATCATGAATAGATTACTGAGTGTAAATGTACATGCTCACTCACATGCACAGGAAATTGTGGGATATACAGTGTTACACATAAAGCTGAGTATAAAAAGTTGACATTGTCATTCTGCTTCTTTGCAACATCTATTTCTATTGCTTGCAGTAACCAATACGAGTATAATCCAAAATATTTACTGAAGAAAATTGCTGACGTGCACCTCTCAATCATTTTCTTTGTTCAAAATCTGAATGTCATTTGGACTGATTTAAATAATTTTTAAAAAAATGTAATCAATGCAAATAACATAAAACAGCAGTTTATGGTTTATCCTTGTATAAAGACACTCATGTTTTTATTTGCCTTTCAAATTACAGAATATAAAACTATTTTTTTAATAAAGAAATTCGTTATCAGCTTTTCATATCATCTTACATCATTTGTCCGTAAGAAACAACTGCAGTAGAATTAGACATCTCGAAAGACATTGGACAGGTTTTACGGCATGTGGCAACACACTTTTGTGTCTGTTAAGAACAAATAGAATTATAGCCTACTTCAATGATGATTTTTCACAGATTGTGAAATTATACATTTGTTTTCAATCCAGTGAAAATTTGGACCATTTCTGCTCCATGTATTCTTATTTTTCAACATCAGCAATTATTCTTTTCACAATGTGATGGATGTTGCACTGGATTATACAACCCAACTGCATCTGTTCTCTCATTTTCTAGATATTACATCCATTGTATTTCACAGCACGAACTCACAATCAAGATCCTTACTATTGCTCCATGATAAATACCATAGATGAAGAAATGGTCTAGTGCCAATGCTATTTTCATGGTGCTGGCATACCTCCTGAGCAATGCCTCTTGCTGCTCCTCACTGCACATGGTAGTATACGCTATTTCATTTTCAAAAAAATTTCAGGCACTACTGTAGCATTCGCTTGGAAAGTAATTTTTACACATATTTTAATATACTTGGTGGGTTTTTCTTCTGCAACTCTTTCTACAAATCAGTAATACTCATTCCTTCCTTGAACATTTGCAGAAGCAGGAGTTGATCCTGTCAATACTTACACCGGTGAGGAAGTTTAGCAACGTTACAGCCCCGTTATATTCAGTAGCACTACACATATAGTGAAATTCTGGCAAGACTTGTAGCCTTGATATATCAACTCAGCTCTTCACTGAAATACAGCCATCTCTGGGGTAAAGCATGATAAATATTCAACAGCACAGGGAAACACTACACTGCAGATTTAAGGCTCAATCTGGCAAATACTTACACAAGAGTATATTTTCTTCACACTGCTGAAGAAAAATACTTATATACATAAACGTATTCATAGGCAAAAGATTGCAGACTACAGGACCCAAGAGAGGAAGGAGAATGGGGGAGAAGGAGAGGCCCTTTTCAATGCACCCCAGGGTCTTCAGCACGTATTGAATGATCAATGCGGCAACAGCTGGAACCAAAACTATTCAGGAATGCCCCGTACCAGGACGGGGACACCAGCCCAGCACTGCCAATGTCCAGTGACCCAGAGAATCTGACTGAGGATTTCTGATGGCAAACCAGGCTGTTGAAATGTCTGCTCATGAAGATGGAAGACAACAGGCAAGAGTAAAGCCCCTTTTCTGACAGGATGCAGTTGCAGGGTCTCTCTCAATCACAAACTTTCAGTTTTACCTCTCTCCCAAAAGTTGGTAAAATTTTCCAAGTAATCCAAAGTCCCTGACACTCTTCAGAAAGCTCTTCTCAGGCACATTTTCACCAATTAGATAATATGTTGTGTAATGGTTAGTCTTTAGACATCTGACCAAGTATATTTCCCATTTTTCCATGGGAAACTGTAATTTCTTCTCTGGTCTAGCTTCATTTCAGCACTATAAAAAGGAGCCAGTCAAAACACCGATCTGGCACAGTTTCCCGGAGAAACATTTCCCTATTTCACTCTTCATAAAGGTCTGCAATAAAGAGATACCTGTAAGCCATCCTCTCTAAAACTGTATTTTCCATTTAGTAACTCATACAGAACCAGAATGACAGGAAAGGGGTTAACAGATTCCTTTTTTAATTGCCTAGACTTAATTCAGCCCCTTCAGTGCATAGAAATGGAGAATTTTTCATTCTCTCCCATATGTGTATGTGGCTTATTGAAGTATAAGATAGTTTCTTCCATCTGGAGAAACTCACTGACACGAAATGACCAATGTATAATATTTGGTGACCGTATATTAGATACTCATTGCAGAACTAGCCCAGACAGATACTCAGCAATAACGGGCTGAAGTCATTTGAACCAGTCCGAAAAGGCTGCTTATGTTTCATACCTAGGAGCAGTGATGTCCTTTACTATACCTTTAATAACATGTTTATCTAAAATGATAATGACTCAGCTGCCACACTACTAATTTAGTCTCTAGAGGGTTGTTTTTATTTGGTGGGGTTTGTTTTGTTTGGGGTTCTGTTTTGGGTTGTTTTTTTTTCATGTGGGAAGTTGGGGTTCTCATTTCTGTCTTGTTTGAGACAGGACTTTTTCCATAAAGGGGCAATTATTTCATATAGTTGAAGTTTTAAAGAAAGTAGACGTCAATTCAAATTGTCTTTTCAACCCACACCAACTGAGGAACTGTCATTTTTCTGCTGATGGAAGCCACTTGGCACCCCTCTGGCAGACTAAGAATAAAAGACAACTGATATTTCCAAAGCTGCATGAAGGATTTAGGCATAAAATTTCCATTTTACTCTTGATGTATCTGAAGCTACAGACATATGAATAGGTAAAAACCTACCACAAATTGCAGCATAGCACACGCTTAGCTATAAGCAGACCTTGTATTGAAATATACCTATTTGCAGGAATGTAAGAATTTGTAAGATCAAGCAAGCCCTGATTCATTCTGTTGTAAATACCTTGCTACCAGCACAGAGTTAAATTATTCTGGGACTATATCACGTGCTTGGAACTTGAGAAATGCGAGGCTACTACTAAGCAACATTATTTCTGTTCCCTGAAAGAGAAATACATGGATCCTTTGTATGTAGTTATACTCAAAGGATTATATTTTGGTTGGAATTCAAAAGGAAACAGCAAGAATCAACATATGATCAAAAGGCCAATTCATGATTTTTATGTCACTTGTCCTCAACAGTGACAGGGAGACCTTGTCATAACTTTCTAACTGCTCACTAGTAAGATGGAGGACACAGCGGGGACAGGATACCTACCTCAGAGACAATTTACACACTAGCTTGGGTATGCTTGTCACAACCCATAAAGTAGTATATGCATTCACTCCATACAGTCACACTATATTTTTTCAAGAGTTTGTACAGTCCTTTTGCTTTACTTAAATTCTTAACAAATTAAATTTCTCACTTTATATCTAAGAAATTTTTCTGTACTTGTCAAATCGACTTCAGTAGAGGTTGACAAACCACCACAGAGATTTATTGGAGAAGCAAGAAACTATATTCACTCCTTCCCTTTTTGTATCTTATTTCTATTATTTTTTCCTCTAAAGTTTTTGATCTTCTGCACTTATCCTCTCCTCTGCTCCTGTTGTAACTTTCTTTTTTTTTCTTTCTTTTTTTTTTTTTTTAAACTCTCATGTCTAAATTTCTTCTCCTGGCCTTCTCCTTAATAATTCCACTAATCATTTATATTGCTAGAGAAGGTTTCTGGGATAGCTCCCATCCCTGTCTTTTTGGTTTTATAAAGAAAATGAAACAATGACATTGCAAGAGAGCCAAGACTTTGAAAAGGACAAAGTGAAGGAGGAGACCTCAAACGATCATACAAACTTTCCATTCACCATCTATCTGGATGAGTCCAAATTGAATAAAACCTCTGAACTTTCAGACATTTATGCATTGAGTGCACTGAATGTGTTCTTTCTATATTTTCAAGCACTTTGAAAAATATTAGTCACATTTACCATTTTAGAAATGAATGTGCACTTCAATTTGGTTTTTGTAATACTAAGAAATTGGTTTGATGAGCATTTGCCCTGAAATTGTCTAATGTGTTTCTTCAGCCAACATTCTGCAGATATATTATAATCACCTATCATTAGACTGACAGTTACTTGCATTATGCAGTAAAATAAGGGGGATATAGGAAAATCTAGCTCCTGAAAATGAAACTGGCTCAATAACTCTTAGATCTCCTGGGCCTCAGCTTTATTTTTGTGCATAACCACCTAAACCATTTGGACCATTTATCTGGGACTTCCTTTTGAGAAGAATGAATATTTAAAACTAATTTTGCCTCCTTAGGATATAAATATTCACTTTTGGAAGTAAAATTGTAAAAGCCAAACCTGGAGATACAGATTTTCAGCCACCTACATGCCAAAGGAGTGAGAAAGTTATCTATCTGGTGGCCTGTCACTCCCATCAAAGCCTTCAGCAGAGTTAAGGTGCCTCTGCAGCTTCTTTAGATTTTCTGCCAAGATCGGAATGGTGAAGAGAATTTTAGGGAGAGGTACTATGTACAGGTACAAAAAAAAAAAGAAACACTTCTACTATTCATCCACATTGAAAGATACAAGTCACTAAACAAATTGCTATGCTAAAATTTAAGGAAAAGAGGCTACAGATTACATAAATACTTGCATCTTTAAGTGCAAATCCTAGACAATGTGCATCAGTGAGCAGTTATCCCATGTGCATGCCACGCTTGGCCTTATATTCTCAAAAAGTTCCCTGTAAGATGATGTCCCTATTAAACACTACTGGGTAGGCTCCATTGCTGCGGCAGTGTCATCCCTGCTACTCATACGGATACGAGGATAGTAGCAAAACTGCAATTAAACAAGTGTGCCTTATTTTATTCAAAGTTTGGAGGATATGTTATACCAGGGTATGTTGTATCTGTGCCAAGAGGGCTTTGCTGGCTCGATGTACTCACATACGTGTTTTTCTTGCAAAGTGCTCCTTGTTAGATCAGCTTTAAAAAAAAAAAAAATAGCGGTGAACAATGAGGTGGATGTGAGGCAATTATAACTCTCAAGCTAATGATAGGTTTTATCTTTGTATTTTCTGGGTAAATCATTTTCCTCACACTAGGAAGGAGTGGTGTAATCTGCCAGGAGCACACTTCTGTAGAACAGGGCTACACTTAGACTTTTTTTTTTTTTTTTAAAAATCCTTTATTTTTTTAAGTATTGCATTTATATGTTCAAGATTGCATCTGCAGGATGAATCTTCATATGCTTCCAGCCCACTCCAAAAACCTTTACCTCCTTCTCCTGTTCCACCTAAGTATTTAAATACCATCCACTGCTTTCACCTAGTACACTCTTGTTAGCTGAAGAAGCAGAAAGCATTTTTAGCCAATAAGTTCAACTTATGTAGGTTAAACTCCTACTATTCAGATAAAGCCATGTAAAGGTTTGCCATATGGGATATGCAGAAGGGTACCATAGCTTCCCATTTCACATGATTGTACCCTTTTTTTTATTTCTTGCTGGAAATGTTGTCCAAGTAACATTTCAGGACTACTTTCCATGTGTAGCTCATGTCTGCAAGTATGCTGAATCCTGCTACATTGTTCTTGTATGATACTTCTGTCCAAAAAATTCGCAAGCAGAAATGTGATAATCTTAATTGCATCTCTAAGGGACAAGCTGAGAAGATGTCACATAAAATCTCAGCATTAAAATTTAACCTCTTACCTAAACTTAGTTTCTGCCTATGTTGCCTGACACATGCAAAATAAAAAAAAAATAAAAATATATAGTTGTAGTGTAATTGTATTTCTTAAGAGGGAGAGTTTGCACCTTACTTATTCATTTCCAAGAATGAATCCAGAAAGATTTTTCCCCAGGTATTGTTCAGGTGCACGAGAGGGTAATGTGGAGGAGTGGAGGGAACTGTTCTCTGCAGGTGCCTGCTTTCAAGGGAGGAGGGTTAGGCAAACTCATCGAAGGTAACTACTTTCCAATGATGGAGAATAACATTGGTAATCAATGGTGACAGAAACACCCGTAAACAGCTGCTGTGGCAACTCCTTGGCCCCATAAGGTTGTGACCCAGCCCCTGGTACTGTATTCCTCTGCCTCCTGATAGAACAAGGAGAACCAAAGCCACATGTCTTATAGAAAATGCCCTCAAAAGTCTTCAAACAGATAAGAAATTTTAAAAGATACAAATCCAAGTTTACCATTTTATTACCCATCTCAAGTTCACTATTATGGCATTCTATACAGCAGCCTAGACTTCCAGAATTAATTAACTATAAATTTCTATTTTGGAACTTCATATGGTGATTCAGTCTTAGCTGGTCCTACGTAAAAATCTATGGGATTGATTATTATACTT
>VXBL01006287.1:1550298-1600582 GCA_013400195.1 Aramus guarauna | reverse complement strand
CCCCCCCCATATTTATTCTCAAAAATTCATTTACACATTAAAAAGCCTCTTTCTTTGTGTCTTTGCCACTTGTATGTCATGATATAATAGCCTATTTCTTGTCCTACAATTGATTACACTATATAGAGTAAGGAGAGAAAGTTGAAAGCCTCTGATAATGGAAATACTTGTCTAAAAACATGTTCATAGGAAGTCCATCATCTAAACACTAGATTTTCTCATTTTCCAGCAAAAGCCAGATTCATCCTTATATTATAGTGAGAGGAAAAATATCATGTGAAATGTGAATGGGACATGTAATCTAATTAAATGAATATATTAAAAGTTTCTGGTTTTGACAGGTAAGAAGTAGCTGTCATTCTTTTCAGCACTATGTGAATTAAGCTGCTGTCCTTCATTATTCCAAAAGATTATTATTGCTCTGTTTCTTGTGAGTGCAGCAAGCTAGAACAGCAGAGATAATAGGTTATTATAGGAAAATTTGGCTTTGACATTTATATGATAAATTTGAAGTCAATTAGAGGAAAAATACTCCATTAGATAAAGTGAGTGTACCAATTACCGCACTGAAGAGCTATTGCTAATAGTATAATTGAAATTTATAGAGTGGTGGTCCCAGCACTGTAGAATTAGATTGTGTAAGTGATAGCAACAACAGGCATGTAAACATTTTAGTTCCTAGCCATTTGCAGGCTGAAGGATGGAGGGATTTTTTTTTTTTTTATTAGGAATCTATTTCCATCCTGATGTTAAAAATCCACTCCAGAATCACCAGAAAAGACTTTATGTGAGACACCTTTCTCTGTAAGTTCTAGCAAAAGAAAATAAATAGCCCTTTTTAGTAAAATATATGTGAATTTTCATGGAAATTAAGCCTGGGTATAAGAAATTATTAAGAGAAAGTAAAAATAAAATTTTCTTCGGCAAGGGAAGTTTTTCAGTGCTGAGAGAATTAATCAAATGTATAACTTAAAATGAACACAGTGTTACAGGAGAAACTTAGGAAAATATTTTGGTCAAATTTAGGTAGAGAGGTGGCAAAAAGGGAAAAGCTTCTGTCTTAGATATTGGACTATGAAATAACCTTGTGAAGGAACTACATAAAATCCAAATTATCGCAGTTCAAAACTAGATGGAGACACATGCTGGAAGATAAAGCCTACAGAAAATGATGTTAGACTAGATCAAAAGGACAGGTTAGTAGGAATTTGATTAATGCCTTGCCATTAGTGCTTTTAAAGTTTTTAGAAAATAGAATTTTTAAGACAAACACAATGGTCAGGAAAACAGTATGACTAGGGAATGTATTGCAATCACTATGATGTGCTATTTTTCTTTTTGTTTCCTTATGCTCGTATCCAACTGTTCTCCCTTGTCTTACCTCCTCTCAGACCTTCCCTCCCCGCTGATGGAGGACCAAGCACGCCGCAGTTGTGTTGCAGGACCGCAACTCTTGCTGGGTAGACATCAAAGGTGATGAAAAAGGCAGCCGCTCAGCTGGGGAGCCGGAGGCATACCGGACATTGCATCTTCATGAAACAGAATTTCACGCTTCTCCTGCAACTCGCTGGGAACACAAAAGCAGGTCTGGGGTTTTGCGGCAGGACCTGGAAGTGTTACGGTGCAAAGGCCAAGAGGAGCTCCGTGCTCGTCACCCCATAGCTCTGCAGGTTCAGCCCTAATTCAGCGGTGGAGCAAAAGCTAAAAACAGGAACCAATTTACTTTTCAGTGACATGGCAGGGCACAGCTATGGGAAATGAGAAATACCAGCATGAGGCCTGAAGGGAAGTGCACACAGTACATATTTTTAAGCTCTGTTGCCATCAAGATAGACCTCCAGAGCCATGTTTCGATACAAATAAACCCACATTTCAAATACGCTGATCATCTCCACTGACTTGAGTGGAATTTGGATGTTCACATCCCAAAAAAAGTCAGTTCACTATACACCAAAATAGGAGTTAAGGCTTAAAATGAGGCTAACTCAAGGCCCTTAGCTTTGATAATTTTGGCTATGGAGTATTAACCTGAAAAACTTTGGTGCACATGCAGATGTGGATCAGTAGCACTGTGCTGGGCTCTGGTGAAATCCAAAGGAGTTCGCTCTATCTTCACCCACTCCATAGGATAAACAAACATCCAGAGGTTTACTCTGAGGTGTTATCACACAAGTCAACGTTCCTTGAGCAGCAGAACCCATAGACCTGGTTCCCCACAGATTTGTGTCTTTTCTCCTCTGACCCCACGCTCCCTGTCAGCAGCAACACTGTTCCTTCCTCCCTCCGTCCCCTTCACTCCTCCTCTGCCCCCGGGTGCGGACTCTGCAGGAAAGCATCTCTCCTGAAACCAGTTTGGAGGCAAACACACTTCCCAGCAAACTCCCACAGAACAAGCGTACGGTGCTGGAGTTCAGCCTGCCTTTCCCTCAGAGACTATTCTGGGCCTCTCCTTCTCAATCTGATGCCAATTTTTACAATTAGCTTGTGGAAATATAATTTACTTTCTGTCTCTGTTTCAAAAGTTGCCAGCTGGTAACTGGAGAGGAAAAAGACCCAACACTCACATATGTATTGTTTCTTTCAGGAACCAGCTTAAAAATAAATTTAAGAGACACTCTTTCACTAATGTAGATGAAATAAAATAGCAGATGTAGATTATGGGAGCACAAATATGTGCTGAAGATAAGGTTACTTCATTGCTTCCATTATGAACTCCATTCCCTGAGCTGTCATCTCTTCTTCACTGAAATTTTGCTGCCTACTGAGATTTCTACACTTGGAAATAAGGGAAGCAACACTCCCCGCACGACTTACTGCAGGGGAACAGATGAGACAGCTGCCTAAATCATTTCCGGCTGGCCTGCTAATTCCTTCTTCGCTTATCCCACTTATGGGACCCCACATCACCCTTGCAGCTATTGCAGCCAGAATAGTAGCTTTGACTTCATTGACATTTCTTCTCCGTTTTCAAAAGCTGACTGTACACGCTTTCAGATACAAAATACTACCAGTTATTTAGCTCTACACACAAAACCCATTATTTCCAAAGTGCTCTCTCACAAATCCAGCTGTTATTCCTCCTCAATCAAGTTTCTACTCAATTCTGCCTATCGAAAGAAATTTTCCAATTTCTCTTCTCTGAGCATCACTTCCCGTTCCCGTTCCACCGAGCGCAATCAGACATTTGTGGTGCTCCTCTCCACACCCTGCCAGTCTTGATGACCAATTCACGCATCCCTGAGAAAAAGTCATCCCTTGCCACTAACAATCCTCACCTCTTCACCCTCTGTCAGGGACACAACTGTTACAGAACAAAATCACTAACATCATCCTGGTGATTCGGGACTTCCTTATGCATCACCAATGCCTACGGTTAAGTGATAGAAAATTCCCAGGACCTGCTTTGAAACGATTGTGCCACGCTACTTGGTATGTCAGCTGGTGTGTTTTTGTGAGGCATTTTGTTGCCTGCTGCCTTCAGTACTGCTCTGCAATCATTAACGCACCAGTCCAAAGCATGCATGTATGCACACAGAGCTATAATTTTATTTCTGGATTATGTTTAATGAATGAAGCACACTGAAGTGGCACTGGGATGCAACCTATCCAAAGGGCTTGTTCTAAGGACACTAGTCTGAGTTTCAGCCCCTCATGCTTAATGTTGTACAAGGGACTACTTGTAGAAATACAATGAAGATTGCCTCTTAATTGTGATTTATTTTCCTTTCATGTACGATATTGCCATTCAGGAATGCTAGTGTGGTTCCCTCCTTCATTTCCCTTCACTTAACCCATAATATGCAACTAAAATTTCACCAGGTTAAAAGCCTTTTACATACTGGGTTTTATTTGCCTTTTTGTTCTTTGTTTTAAAAGCTTAGTGTTTCTCAATGAAATGCATCCTGTGAGCAGAAAGATGCTTAAAGGACAGGCAGAGTTTTAAAAGCTCCAGGGCTGCAACTGGAACTACAGTGGGGACTATCATTTATGCTAAATATTGCTGACTCCATTTGGTCTTTTAGCCAAGGCTGATCTAGCTCAGTTCACTACTTCCAGGACTCCTGCCAAAGCAGAGCTTGCTTTTTTTTAACATGCTTAGTGTATTTTTATTATCACATTGGTTCTGTATCCTTAGCTCTACTGGGAAACTTTATTTCAGTACCAGCTTGTTATTTCCTATGATCTGCTGAAGGTGGAAACCAATTACTTTTTGCTTAACCATATGAAATAGCAAAACCAAGGGACAACCTGCTCTTTCATTGCTCCGTAGCTCTTACTGCAGTAGTTGAATAACTAGTTTCAGGGTCAAAAGAATTGGGCATTTGA
The DNA here is from genome assembly GCA_013400195.1 of Aramus guarauna. NCBI lineage: Eukaryota > Metazoa > Chordata > Aves > Gruiformes > Aramidae > Aramus > Aramus guarauna. The sequence goes on along the minus strand of VXBL01006287.1, from coordinate 1,596,256 downwards.
TAATTTATTGGCAAATGCTTCGGTTGGCCAGCAAAATTATTTTTGGCTACAAGCCCGTGTTACCAGCTGACACAAACACTACAGCCCCAATTCTCTTCTCTTTGCTGTAAACTAAGAACAATAAAAGTAAAGGCAGTAGATTAGCACTGAAAGTGACACCTGAATCAAGGTCTGTTTTCACCACAGTCAAATGAGAATAAGCCCATCCATCCCATTTTATCTCAGTCCAAATGAACCAAGTTAAAATTTAACCAATTCTTTAAAATCACATAAGTCTTCCAGGCAGCATTCTCTCCATTTCACTTTTCCTTCCCCAAGTATCAAGTCTAAACAGCATATGCCAGATACGTACATTGAATAAGATACACAATTACCTTCTATTCAGAGCTACTCCCTGAATGCAAGCACCCTGGACATCTTTGGACTAAAATTATAAACTAGTATCGATGAAACAATTTCCTTTAACTTCTATGTTCGCACTCAAGGATGGATCAAAATAATCTCTAATGGTCAGATTTCAAAAGAAGTTGGTGTGAGAGCTCCCGCTGGGAACAATGACAGCAACTAAACATGCAGCTCTTTCAAAAAATGCAGACTGATGATATCTAGCATTGTGTATAATTCAGAACAGTATATTTTCTTCTTTTTGCCTCCTTTAAAACTACATAAGCCTGTGTTTACTAGCATCTTTACAGCTTCCTCTACAATGTACCATGTTGTCTTCCAGCCAACATCCATGTAATCATTAGATGAATTACCCAAGCATAGAAATGACTATAGAACAGATGCTCCTTCTTAAAAAAGACAAAAAAACCAAAACCAAACAAAAAAAAAAAAAACAACCCCACACACACACAAAAACTCCGACAAAATGCACACATTCCTACAATAATGTAATACACTTTTTTTGTATATCTGTTACTTTTGTAAACACTGCTGGAACAATAACCTTGCATTTACAGTGTACCTTTTTCTTCAAAAGAAGCAAAAGAAACTTTTTTAAAAGATATTGAAATCTATCTCTCTCGTGGCTAAAATGCTGTTAATACCTGCTGTACAGAAGAGGTTGAAATAATATGGAAAATTCAGATTGTAAATAAAGAAAATATGAAGAGTAAAATTTTTAAAAGTGTTTGAGGGGACTTAGGAGTTTATGGTCCCATTTTCAATGCACCTTTGACTAGATGATTCCAAAGGGACTGATATGCAATAGGAACCTACATCCTGCTGGTCCTCCATGAGAACTGGACCTTTACAGTTATTATTTTTTTACAATTTAAATTTTCCTGCCAAGTCCAGTTTGCAATAATCAGTGCTGATGAGAAAGCTGTTTTTAATTTGCTTCGAAGATGACAATAACAACAGTGCAGGGATCTATAAAAGGGTTATTGTGAACACTTACCAACAAAAACAGGTACCTCCTCAGTCATTTCAATTCCCTGCACCTCCTTTTGGTCATCTCTGGGAAATCGCTCTGCTTGCTGTTCCTGAAATGTTTTCTTCAAAACGTGCAGTGATTAACATCTTGTGATCTTGTGTTTCTCCCTGTTTTACATGATCCACACAAAGCAGCAATCACCAAAAGCAAAGAAACCCTCCCTCTCTTTTTGTTTCTTTTGCCGTCTGTTCTTGATGGGTACGCTATTGCAGACAATAAATGGTGATATTAGCTGTTAAATCTTGCTGAAATTATTTCATTGACGTGTAATTCACAGTTGACATTTTTAGAGGTTATGTCCTAGCTCAAGCAAAATATTCACCAAAGCTGGTTGATTTCTACCCCAAAAGATTACCAAGATCTGGCTGCAAGTGGCTTCCAACAATATTGTGTAATTTTGTTTCATTTTCACTTTTTGCAAAGTGCTTTTAAAAAGTCAGTTTAACACGAAATTTCATTGTCTAATGGGCCGTGACTGCTCATGATAGGATTTCATTTTAAATTCAGTTCATTATGCTGTCATTAGGGAAGATATGACTTGTCTTATTGCATCTTATCATTTACCACAATTTTTACGTCCATTATTAGTTTGGATTTTCAAAGTAAGATATTCACTCCACACCTGATTAAATGCACAGCATAAGTCAAAGAGGAAAATGGATTACCTTGTGGCAACAAAGCAATGAACTGAAACTCAACAAATCTGGATATTTTCCAACTCTGCACTATTCTTACTCTGGACATGTTGTTTTACTCTTCACGGGAAAACTCCTTGTCAAATGGAAAGACAAATACTGCATTAGTCCCACCTTTTAGCTGATCATTTGAAACTGCAAATTCTTCAGGGAAAAGTCTCTCACCCTGCATCGCGTGCAGCATGCACTGCGGTAGAAATGCAATGTTGTTGAGCCTCTTGCTGTTCTAACTCAAAGGTCAATTGCAATGGTTGTATTCCTTTACCACTTGGTCACGCTCACTCTTTACCTGCTCTTTACATATCATTCACTTCAGCATTACTCCTTGACTTCTATCAGAATGGTAGAAAATATGACATTTTAGCTTTATGGACTGCCTTTGCTTCCTGTGTCAGCCATGGCTGTAGCCTCCGACCATCCTTTCCTACTGAGACGACTGTGCTACCAAGGTCAACTGCACTTCTTCTAAGCAAGCAAACGCCCCTTTAAAAAAACTGGCTGCTGTTACAGTGTCAAGACAACCAATGGTATTACAAAAATACAATGTTAAGTCTCAAGAGGTCTTACAGAGAAATTAAACTTCTCTTTCTGTTGCACTATATTTAGAACAGAGAGACAGCTAGATGCTGTTTACTTAGATTTGTAGCTCTGCGCAAACCACAAAAAAAAAGAAATAACATGAATAGACAATTTAGGAAAGATGTTTCACAGATCTTTAAGTCTCATTTTCTTGGCAACATCCTCTTAAAGCTGACCAATGTAAACTTCGTTGTGGCTGGAAATGCAGGTTATTCACTCATCTTTTGGATAAGGTTTTAAAAGCAATGAGATATTAAAGGCTCTATGATCCCTCTTTTGACAGTACAGTAACAGCAACATTTACCCATCTCCCACCGGCTCTGCCAGCAATCTTCAAGGTGAAGATGAGAAGCCAATGTCTTGACAAAAAGTAAATTCATCCCCAAATGGGAATTCGATACAGCTAGCTGAAACTACTTGCAAAATCTTGTCAAAATGAAAAATAATTTCAACCAGAAAAAAAGTGAATTTTAAAAATAAATATTTGGAAATTATATTTTTCAACTTTTCATTTTTAAGTGGTGTTTTTCATTTTAAAATGGCTTTTTTAAATCTTTAAGCAAAACTAAACCAAATCCCCATGCGATTCAAGTATTTTAATTTGCATTGAACAAATTCTTTCAGGTTAACCAAAGCAAAATTTTTCCAAGCCTGGCCACTACTTCTCCATTCATTGCAAAACTAAAAAAATACAAGCGCAAACCACAAGCTTTGATCCAAATTGAGTTTTTCTCCTTCAGTTTTACTTTTGACCAAAGCACTGAAAAAATCTCCACACTTGCCAAGCTCTATTCAAACACAAAGGATACGGCTGAGCGCTCTGGAAACCACTCTAGGACTCTGGCAGAGGAGAAGTGCTCCAGTACATTTGTTTGTACACGCTGTAATAGAGTTTGTGGACACCACATTTCCATTTCACCTATGTTTGGGATACTCAAGGATGTTCTCCAAGTAGTTGCTTAAGCTTGTTGTGGCTTTTAAAGTATGGGAGCCTTTTTTTAATCAGGTTTTCATCTATTAGGATTGAAGTTTCAGAACTAGACAAGATGGAGATTTGTTCAATGCTGAACTCCTTCAAAAAATATGATCCACATTTCTTAGATGATAAGCTGATGCAGCAGAAATATTCAGCGTACTAGCAGCTTCAAATGCCATCTCGCACGAAACGGCAGATCGCATCAGTATGCGCTTTTAGATCTATTACAGCAATATCAGCAGTCCTTGATTTCTCAAAACGGTGTTATTTGTGCAGGTAGAGCAAGCTGTCACAATTTGACAGGTTTAGATTATTTCACGGGGGACATCCCACTGCAAGGCACAGACAGTAATTGATTCGTTTCTCCCCGCGTGCGAGGCTCACCAAACTGCCATCACACCAGCTCAGCGACTCGCTGACTGCGGAACGAAGCTGGGTTAATGCAAAATTAAAAGTTACCATCTTTGTGCAATCTTTATTCACAAGCCATAAATATAGAGCAAAGCCCTGTTTATTGTTATAGTTTGCATTTTAAGTGCCTTACTGTTTTTACTGCCAATTAAAAAAAATTTGAAGAGCTTTAAAATCTAAAAAAACCTGTGCTCCTTTATTCCAAAACAATCCTACATGTTGTAATTGTGCAACGTACCGAGCTGACTCTTCACTTGGAGAATCAGTGGGTCAAGGCCAAGCACAAGCAAGTACTCGATACAGTTTTGCCCCTCGCTGATTAATTACCACTTGCACCTCTCCACTCCCATCTGAGAGAACGATGCTCCAGGATTTTGTCTGCTAATAAAGATTTAAAAGTTTCAGCACAACTTAACTCTGAAAATAATGACTTTCACCCACATCTTTGCTGCATTTACATATTGTTAAATCATCAGAGAAAAAATACCCAATAATGGGAAGTATATGTGCATGCTCATGCACGTATACATCCCCACGTGTGTGCACAGGCCAGCGCATACCTGATTTACTGGATTTGCCCAAAACACCTATTATCATTTAAACCATGGGACATCAGTAAGTAATGTTCAGCAATGCTGCCAGCCCTGCTCTCATTAACTTCAGTCTATCGAGGGAAAAGGTTTTATGCAGGATCTTGATCTTCAAATAAACCCTGAAGCGAGTTTTGATGATTGCATTCCAAATGAATGGATCACGGTCTTTTAAAACAACCTTTGAGAAACACAACCTAAAGGTTTGCCTTAAGTGATTTTTCTAGTGTGTAGAAAGTGCTGCTTTTCTCCATGGCTGCGGTTGTCTCCACCATCTGCAATGAGCCTGGTTTTAATTGTTGCTGTACCTCTGTGGCTGCAGCTTCCCTATTGCTTTGGGGTCTGGTTTTGATTTTTAGTGTGACTTGTGTCAGACAGCATGGAGGAAAGAATAGGAAATCTCCTGGGAAACTGAAAGAAATTGGCCTATCTGGAACAACTTTTATTGATTAATTTTAGGGAAAAAAAATGAAGAGACTGGTAGTCCCAAAGATGCTTTTGCTCCAGGATATAATGCAGTAAGAAATGTCATTTCATTTGTCTGGCATGAAGAGGGAAAATCAGAAATGTTTTGCCCCTACATTTACAAATCCTTTAAAATCAATAACAAAAGCATTTAAAGACCAATAAAGAAAAACTCCATACTTCTTTAAAAACAAAAACCCAAAATAAAAGCTCCCAAATATAAATAAATGTGACAAAACCTTTCGCCCACATGGAAAACCTACATTCTGCCTAACCACAGGACATACTGAATGAGGAGGACAACGGAAGGAAAAATTATTATCTCACATCTCAGCCCTGAAGTGCCACCTCTGAGAATAGAAATCTGCTCATCCTCTGACCCAGAACTCCTCCGCAATATTTGGCAAGCGCTCATCTCACATGGGACCACTCCTGGTTTCCAGCTGCCTGGGCTTGGGCACTTGCAGTCAGATTGGCAGGACTTGCTGAGTGCCATCAGCTGCAGCTGAGATCAATTATAGCTGTGTTTAAATGCTAAGATTTATTTATTTATTTATTTATTTAGAAGAAGAAAACAAAAAAAGATCTCTACATTTCAGTCTGGAAACCCCAGACTGGGTGACATTTCCTACAGTTACAGAATTGACCTTTCCGGGCTTCAGTTCCCCCGATGTACCAGAGCAATGTCACCTGCTACTCTAAAAAGTATTACATGTTCATTTATACCCATAAAAACTTTAGAAATAATATTGAAAGCACTAGAGAAATGTAACGAGCGCCAGTTTATTCAATGCAGCATTTTGGATAGTTATAAAAAGTCATTTTTCAAGGCCACACACTGAATGTGGGGAATGGAAAGAAATACTGTGTAAATCCCCACAGAACGACATGAGAGCAAGTGGAGAAGGCAATAAGTGATAATTTATCAAAGACCAGAGTCAGTGCAAGCAAGGAATTGACCTGAAGGTTCATATGCATCCTTAATTCTGAGCTTTCTCATCTGAATGTCTGACTTTTCATAAAATGTTCTTTAAAATGCTTTTTTGCTTTTAGTACTAAAAAAAGCTATTTCAGTCAATTGACTAAAACAAAACAACTTGAGAGTAAAAATACTACATTTTGCACGTCAGGGAAATCCAGCAAGATGATTTATCACCAACTACTATGGAGATAACTTGTCTGAAATTGAGGTGTCTCTGTCAGGAAACGCTTGAGTCGTTAGCAACAATAAACAATAAACAGAGGATCAAACCCATCAGTGGTTGCTTGGAGGCACTTCCAACACCACACAGGAGTTTGAAGTTTTCATGCCAACAGTTCATCCTATGATGTTTCTTCAGAAAAAAAAAACAACAATCAGGCCAATAATTCTTTAACTGAGCATAAAAGAAATTCTGCAGCTGATTCTTGGTTACATTAGCAGGGCAGGAAGATGATGTGACAGTGAAATACTGGATGCACCTTGCTCCTTCCTGCATTTCACCCAAGGAAACATTCAGCAGGTCATGAGATACGGTTTCCTCTACAGGTCATACTGCTTGCAGTCCAAGTACATTTCCAGTTTCTGTGCTGAATAACAATTACAGCAGTGACTCTCACCCAGGCTTACAGAAACCACATACCCTAAAACAGTCACACAGTGGCACTAGGTGCCCTTGCTGCTTGCATGCTCTTAACATTTGATTTCTCCCAGCAAAAGCCTACTGAAGATGTGCTACATTATGCTTGTAACCCAAAACAGTTTATGAAGACCTTGCTCTCCTCTCTGCTGACCTCCCACCTAACGTTCTTGACTATGCATCAGATACAGCCTTTTCTTTTAGTGGGATCATCCAGAAAAGAATGACAAGTCCCATCCCATACCTGACATTTAATCGAACGTAAAGGACAGCAGGAATACTGCTGCATTTCTGCTGTTGCAGGGTGATGTTGCCCTGTCCCTGCACCAGCAAAGCTCGGTGCAGCTATGCTCTTTCACTTTATATCTGTGCCGCTCTGAGGCCAGTGGAGCCTGATCCGAACACAAATATGTCATTGCATGCTGGACCAACACAGCACTATGTGGAAGAAAAAGCATAAATTCCCTTACCATGTCCCGGTAGATCTAAGCCTTCTACCATCCTTCAGAAATAGAACTGGAGTTGCAAAAGGTAACGAGGGTAAAAAAAACTTAAGACACTGGAAAGATAAAAGTGGGTCTGAAGAAAGCAAAACCCATAGATGAAGATACTGAAGATCAGATGCTTTGCAGCCTAGATGAACTTACTCTGCCTATCACGAGATACAATAAATGCAGAATTTCATTGCACCCCATTTGCAGACCCACTCCTCCCAATGCAAAAGCATTTCAATAGCAACTCATACATCATGAAAGCCTGAAGCCTTGATGGCTTCCTGCCAACATAAAGGTAGCTAAATGTCATATGATTTATCACTTTGAAGGAGTGGTTTTTACCTGCCGCACTCATCACATTAAATAATGTTTAGTATTGTTGATTCCAGTGAGTGTTGTCACAGCGCGTGGGACCATTACACAATATCTGACAAGGATGACAGCAACTGGGACTTAATTATTTCATGAGATACATCAACAACATCACTGTCTTGTTTTCAAACCAGACACTTGACTGAAGCTACTCCTGAGTAACACGCACACAGGAGATTTCCTTCCCACCAGTCTGCCAGGCAAATGTAAACAGGCAGAAATTAGTGGGCAGAGCTGGAGGTTAAACTCAAGTTTTCCCTTCCTCTCCCACCGCCACAGACTCTGCATTGTGCCTTGTGGAGGCCACCCGAAAGCTCACCACTGCCCCGAATGAGAAGAGGGGTTAGAGCAGGATGGTAACGTCCATGAGGTACAGGGCAGCTCCCTTTCACTCTCTCTCACAGGCTGTATTTTCAAATGGCTCCTTCTTCCAAAACTCTCATTTGATTTTTTTTGTTTGGTTGGGGTTTTTTTTTTGGTGGGTTGTTTTTTTTGTTTTTTTAGTGAAGCCCAGATAAAAGCAAACTATCCTTCAAAGTTGTCTGTTTTGGAGAGGTACAAACACACGAGCAGTCCCACGTCTCAAGGTGCGTGGTTTCGTCTTCTGGATCTGCAGTGACTTCTTCCTCTAGCATAACACAGACTCCCCCGGATTTTTCCAACTACTCTTCTGCTGAGAAGTCAAGCTGCCTAACCACAAACTGCAGAATGGTTTAGCTATAGATCCATCACTCTATTGAGCAAATCTCTTTGGAAAAGACAACGCAGTGGGCCTATGTGAGTTTGTGTGTTGTCCTTTTTTCTAAATCAATTCATGTCCTTACCCTGGGGTCCAAAAATCCATTTGTTACTATTATTGCAGCAGGGTAACAGATGCTTCCAGACACTTCTCATCCAATACACCTTACAATATCATCCATGCATTCTTCCAATGGTCTGGGATGCCTAATGTCCAAACCACAAGACACTATTTCTCCCCTCTGATCCAATTACTTTTGTGGCTCAAAACTCTGTGCTATTCCTAAATTGTCAATTCTGTCAGTTAGTTTCTAGTGAAGTAACTGGGGGTGGGGTTTTTGTTTGGGTTTTGTTTGTTTTTTGTTTGTTTTTGCTTTTTTTAATCCTAAACACTGTAATGTTGGTTGGACTACTTACCAAAGCTACATGTTCTCCATGGTCACTGTTTCATTCCAGCCAACTGGCACAGAGCAAATTACCAGAACTGATGCCATATGGGCCATATAGTATGTGGGCCATAAAGTAGTCTTTGCTTCCTCTAACATTTCATCTCTTTAAAATTTGTGTCGAGCTTTGGCCAAAGTTTCAGAGTGCTGGAATTTTATTTTCCTCTGGAAGAAAAGTAAACCATTTTTGAGGATTATTTTCTTATGGCATGGAATAATTTGCACCAGGAATTTGCAGAGGTGCAAGAATGGCAATTGACAAAAGGACATGAAGAGACTGATCAAGGTAGCAGGGGTTTCTTTCTCAAATGTGCTGGCCTTCAATAGCAAGTTCTATTTCAGGTTCTTCAGAAAGCATACAAATTGATCTGTAACATTTTACTTCAGCTGAATGTCCCTTCCATCCCCTGCTCTGATAGCTATTTTAAGAGCAGCCTTGCTGTGATAGTGTCAGATTTTCTGTACCATAGCTACCATACCCATATTTCAATTATCATGTTCCATAGGACATCACCAGTGAACAAGTTTAAGCAGCTTTTTCCAGCACAATTCTGTGGGCGCACACAGGCACAAGCAATGATGACATCTAATTCATTCACGCTATTGTTGTGTGTGATGAGAAACAAAACTCAAGGGGACCCAACATAGGAAGCAAACGCTTTAATTGTAATCTGTACTTCTCTGAAGAACTGAACGTTCTTGATATAAAAACAGCTCTGACAGAAGAGCCATATTGCTATTATATTCAGTGTTAAAAATCTGACTGCTACTGGCACATTATGGTTTACTATTTAAATCCACTATGCTCAGAAACCTCCTCCTTTCTCATCTATCTCACTTTATCACTGAACTGCTCTCCCTTCCACTGCCGAAATGCTTTTTGAATACATTCTTCTAAACAACAGGATGGGGGGACATCCAAACAGTAAGTGTCTGATCACAAGTTCCTTCCTCCATTAATTGTACTCATATTAACTTCTTATTTGCAACGTGTATCATATGCTCAATTTCTGCTCCACCAGTATGTCCTCATAACAAATTATGACTTTTTAAATGACATCTTTTATCACAAAACACTTTGTACATGGTACACATAGTGTTCCCTTTGCAACATGATTAAAAAGCTGACAATTTTCCATTGCAACACTGTTTTGTCACAGCCAAAAAGTTTGTGTTCAGAAATAAGCCTCCAGTGCCCACCTTCCCTTCTCTGGGCTTGCTTTCATTTTCCTTCTTGCACCATGATCGCAGACTCTCAGGATGCAAGCTCACATGGATGTTCAGTAGGAAAAGACAGCAATGCGACTTGGGGCACACGGACTCAGACTGAAATCCCAAAGAACCACAAGTAGCTCTTCTCAGATCCAGACCAGAAACTTTTGGCTGAAAACGGCACTATTCAGTCCCAAATTTTTCATTCTCAGTTTCTACTTTTTTTTGACAAAAAAGCAGGTAATTATGAAGTCCGAACCAACATTAGCCCTGTAAAGAATACGAAGTCATTCTGCATTAAAGATGTTGGCAAGATAAAAGATAAACAGTGATTAACTCACAGCTTAAATAAGCACTGCCAGTGCTGCCTAGGCTCTGGTTACCCACTGAGCTTCCCCATGTGAGGGTAACACCCGAACTACGGCCAAATGTATACACCAGCCTAACAGTGAAATTCAGTCTCTACCTCACCTGAGAAGGCACAGTACTCATAGTACTGGAAAGTAGCTTTGAATTAAGGAAACCAAAACACAAATCTTAATTTCTAGTATTTGCAAAATGATGTCATTTATCCTCCTTCAAACCCTTCCTGAAATTCCCCTGTCCATCCCCTGCACCTCCAATGGACCAGGAAACTACCCTGGCTGGGGAGCAGCAACGCTCCTGCTTTCCCTTATGTCATCATTTGTCTTAGACCATGGGATCTTCAGGGATGTTTTCTGTTATGTATTTATAGCATGTCCACTGTAATGACTGCCGTTCCTCTGCAATACCAGGGGCAATCTATGTGAACATTTTTATCCTCTTCTCCCTTTAATTTTCAGTTGGTTGCTTGATAGATCCATTATATAAAATCCTTCAAATACCCCCTGAAGAATACTCCTTTTCATGCAGGACTTTGTTTCCTTATTTAAATGGCTCAGTGCTGATGTCCACAGGAATAGCATTTTTTGCGAGAGAGAAGGGGAAGATGAAATTCACTTTTTCATCCCCATCCCAGAAGGGCCCCATGCTCCTTTACCAAGCTTTTGCTAATATCCTCATTGTAGCCCCTCTGCCAGACATAGTATTTGGCCTAAGGAGACAATGAATTTGTATGCGACCACTCTGGTCATCACCAAGTGTGACCAATTCCTATCACTTGCAGATCACTTACTGTCCTCTCGCCCCCCCAGCCCCTTCCCAGAAGCAGAACCTCTGCAGGCAGTTAGGACCTCAGATGGATGCCAGTGATTGAGAAGAAATCCTTCTTCCCAGCAATCATTCCCCTGAGAGTGTCTGTGGTTTCACTGCTCTCTCTAGCACTCTTTGGAGACACTGGATTGACCACTAAGAACTGAATTAAAAATGCCTTGAGGACCATGGCTTATGTTCAACTCTATTTAAGATTTACCAAGTCATTAAAAGAATCATCTACCCTTTTCCACATGCTGCATCCCCACGCATGCTGTCCTGTCAACAGTGAGTCACCAATGAGCCTTCTGTTGTCCTCCCAGCCACAGGGATTACCTGTTCCACTGCATCAGGATGGGCATCATAGCTTTCTAGATTCAGACGTTGATTCACTTGTTACCATGCTGCCCAGTATATTCCCAGTACTGCAGATTTGGACCAGTCTTTATCCACACTTGCACAACTTGTACAAGTTCTTTGACCAAGAACTAAGCTAAGAAAGATAAGCTCACTGGAAAGTCTTTCCATAAGAGAGAGATAAAAATAACTATGAGTATGTCCACAGGAAATAAAGCAGGCAATTGTAATAACACTGAAATCATCAGCTCTGAGGCTGGCAACCGCTCTCCAATAAGCAAAGCAACACAGTGTTCGATTGCATTAACAAAAAGAATATAATTTAAAGCCACAGGTAACTGGATTAAAAAAAAAAATTGTATCAATTTCTAAGAAACTGTGTCTATCAGTTCAATTATGTTCTTGTGACTAATAAAAGTAATACCAAAAGGAAGATGTAGAGCACTCTATCATAATTCCATGGAGGTAAGAGAAAGGAAGTAGTAAGCTAATTTAATAATGCAGTTGTAAAATATCTGTGTCTGGGTCTGCAAAGGGATTACCAGGCTCATAGTGACGGGAAAGCAAGAAGTCAGCAGGACATTTGAAAGAGGGGAGGGAGCAACATCTTCCCTCCACAGCAGTGCTTTCTGGTTCAATGGGGTGCCACAATCTAAACTATTATTTGTGACACTCGGCAGGAAACATTTCACATATAAACAATTTTGCCGAGATAAATCTGCCAAAATGTGGTGCACTGATTTGTATTTTTAGCTATGGATAAAATGATGCCCTGGAAACTCAATACCAATTTAATATGTTTATATAAAGACAACAAAAAAAAGTAGTTATTCTGAGGCTGTTGAACTATGCTACTTTTATGTGATGCACATGTTTGAAGCCCATGTTTCACACTCAGCCTACTTGCTTGTCAGAGAAGACCAACAGCAGCAAACTCAGTTACAAGAATCTATGAACTGCAAGGAACTGGTGATGTGGGTTTTAATAAGTTACACCAACCAAGACACTCTCACTTGGGACTAAAGTAGCAATGTGAGCACAAAACAGAGCAACTCCATTTCCACTCTGCCAAGTGTCACCACACCTACAGCTCAGTGGGATGGAAAACATTTGGTCAGGGGCTCGATTGCCAAGCCAAGCCCAGCATCCTTTTCCTTCCCTTAAAGTTGTGGAGCTTGTAGTCAATTATTAGAAAGCAAAACACAAAAGGGAGGTTGTAGGTGCATGTTAGTGTTAAAAAGAAGGTCTTTTGGGGACTAAAATTTCTGAGACATCCAGCGTAGATGCCTTTAGTTCATGTAAGTAAAGACATCGCTTAGAATGACAAGCAGACACATAGGAGATTAAACTCCCCATAATGATGCAGACTTTTTCCTTCCTTCCATTTTGCTGTTCATAAGGATCATTTTATATTGCTTACTCAGAAAACAGTTGAGAAATTATGTGTAATAAATATTTCCTTAAATTGAGCTGGCAGAATCTATTTCTTCTTTTAAAATATATTGTTCCCAGTTTACTTATTACTCTGTGCTGAGACTTGCCTCTTAAAGAGAAATATTGCTTGAGGGTCTACTCCTCATTTAAACAAATGCTATTAAGCCAGAGTGTGAAGATAGTACGGAAACTACCGAAAGGCTTCCCTGGCTGCACTAAATCAAAGCTAATGGCTTGAGATAAAGTAAGTGGAGTTGTTCTTCTGTTCTTTGTCAGTATTAATATTTTAAGTTAGAGGTCCTCTCTAGACTCTCTCTGCTTCTATCCCCCTTCTTTTGGGCCAGAAATTCCAGAAGGCTTCTCTTATGCACAGCTCCCACTTTTATTCCTTGAGTTTGGTCATTGCTATCCAAACTATCTCAACTGCCTGACATTTACTGAGCTCGGAGCAGTGCTCACACGACATTCAATTTTTCTTCTGAATGCCATGTTAATCACAAGCAAGCACCAGGCCAATTGCAAGCACAATTTACCTGGAATATGTGGTCTGGTAAACTAATCAGGGCAACATGGAGTGCTAATGCCCTACTTCACAGAGGGCAATAACATAAGGAATGAAGAGCTTTCAGGAGCTTTTGCTGTTGAACTACAAATTATTTCCTGACCTTTAATTATTTTGTTGCCTTGTAACAAGTACAGTTTCCATCTCCGTAGCCCACATCTCTCTCCTGAATGCACCCCAGAGTTAAGTATTCTCATGACTCTTTCCCGCTCTCTTTAACTAGAAAAATCTCTTCAGAGTTTCTTTCCTGAAAGCATTAGATGGCCTTTTTGGCTGTTTCTGAGTAAAGGATTTCTCAAAGACCATAGAAACTTTCCACCATATATTATAGTGCTTCATCTGTTTCCAATAATGCAATTAGATCTGGGTGAAATTTTTTCAGAAAGCAGTAAAACCATTAGAGAGTGCAGCTTTAGGAGCACAGAAATACTCATAAATTCAGTTCCAGTTTAGAGAACAGATTCTGCCAAATCGAAAGCAAGGAGACATTTTTAGAAAAGTCTGAGCACTAACTTTCATCATCTGCCAGGCACCAAAGTCACCCGGTTTGGCAGCCATCAAGAAGCAGTTGCCTACAACTAGCAACTCTTGACTCTTGGGTGGAGGGCAGGGGGAGAATGAGGAAGATAAGTCATGGATGGACAATGGTCAGGAAATGTCTACGGTGTGGCTGAAAAAATACCAGCTTCGTGTAAACACGTCTGGGAGGAGGACAAGCCAGGACTGTTTAAGAAAGGCTGGAAAAAAGAGAAGTTTTTAGAGATGGGGTGTTTTCTTTTTTTCCTTTTATATAATATTTTAAGTAGTTAATGTTATAGAGAATTTACAAAGAGCAATAGCAAGATGAGATGTTTATAGTAGAGACCAAAAGAGAGTGTATGGACAAAATCAGAGAGATCAAGGCACATGGCAAGGTCAAACTAGTAAAGACACGAAGAAAACACTCTAAAGAAATGTTAGGAAGAGAAGGTAAACCAAATAAAAATAATTTGTCAACGATAAACAGAGGAAAGCTATCTACAGTGAGGAGCCCTGAAATTTCAGTGGCTTTTCTGAATCAACCTTTACCTAAAATGTCATCTTGCAAGGAAATGGTCAGCACAATTAGAGTTCTTGAGAAATGAGCAAACTTTCAGACAGACAGACCCTGATGAACATTACTGAGGGTGCCGAAAAAGCTGGCTAAAGCAATCGAAGAACTATTAGCATTCATCTTTGCAATCCTATAGAGGAGGGGTAAGCTACTGGAAGACTGAAAAAAAGATCAGCATAGTGCAGTTCTTTAAAGACAGAAAAAAGGAGTAGCTGGGAGATTTATAAATCAATCAGATTAACTCCAGTTCCTGCAGAAACAAATCAAACCATTTGTCAGAATCAGGAAGATAACAAGGAGATGAGATGCAGTCGGCAGTAGATTTGTTAAGAGGAAAGCATGCCAAAGAAATATATTTTATTTCTACAGCAGGTAACAAACCTTCTAGAGGTGAGAAACAGTAGATAACATCGATCTCAAAGTAAGGCTTTCAACACTGTTTTACTCACCAGTCTCAGAAACAAACTAGGGAAAAAAATCTTGTTAAAACTTTTTCCGTGTGATAGGTAGGCAGATGGTGACGGGGTGGCTGTATCCAAAGAGTGATCACCCATGGTATGATCTCAGTACATAAGGATATACTGATGGGTGCTGCAGGGCCTGTCCCAGGTCTCATATTGTTCAATATTTTCATTCATTACCAAGGTGATGGAATGTGGAGTATGCTATTAAATTTTCAGGTCAGAGGAAGCCTGGAAGGACTGTGGTCATACCGAATGAAATGTCCAGAATTCAAAATGATTTTAAGAAACAGGAAAAATTATCTTTGGCATTCAACCAAGAGATGTACACTCCTCCTTACCTTAGGTAGGAATAATCAACTGCTGAATTAATCCAGAAATTCTTTAAAGAAATAAAATCAAATGAATCTGAGTGTTGTGGATTGCCAGCTGAAGATGGGTTGTGGAAAAGGCAAGCACCCTGTTGGAAGGGTTTAATGGGAGGATAGTCTGCAAACCGTACCCCATAATCCTTCCTTGCTCAACATTAATAAGGTCTCAGCTAGAGCACTACATGTCTGCATTCGTGCTATATGGGTACCAATTGATGAAAGGCCAGAGGAAGGCCAGAATGACCAAGTCTAGGAAAAACACTCCACAAAGACTGAACTACACGGGGGGTTTCATTTGAAGAAGAACCTGGTCTGCTGTGGATAGATCTGGAGGTAATAGATTTAAACGGCAGCAAAGCAGATTCATGTTGAATGTTAAAAAGCTCTCCAATGGGAAAAATAAAATACTGAAATAGACTGCCAGGGGAATTGCAGTCTTTATCACTGGATGTCTTTAAGGCTGTTAGACAAACTCTAAGGAGTAGCACTGACAGTGCTATCTGCCTCAGGACACGGGTCGTAAACTAATCAACCTGTCCTCCACGTTCATTTGCCACGAGCCCATAATCCAGCAGGTTTGCTGTCTGAACACACGCACGTGCAATGAGAAGAGGAAAGCAGAACCTTGCTTGTGCCCTCTGAGCAGTGAGCTGCAGGCGGTGCAGAAACACGGGGGCAGGAGCTCCAGCTCAGGGCTGCACCCTCTCATTCACAGGCTGTCATTTCGGGCAGGTCATACTCTGCTCTCCACTCCTTTCTCCTTTTACAACAATCAAATCTCCTCTTATGCTAAGTACATAAGACTGATTTTTATTTATTTTTTTTTTTTAAAACCAGAATTAGAGCAAAAACAGCACTGACCTGGGAGCAAACCATTTCTCTCTCTCACTCTGTTCCAGTACCAATTGCATCTCCAATGTGTTTAGTTGCTGTGGTCCCCAAACTCCTCACTTCCAGTGATCCACAGCCTCCTCTCAGGCAGTTGCTACAGCCCAAGGATGACTTTTCTTCTGGGACGTGTGTTTGCTGTTTACTCCAAACTGATGGAAAATGAATGGGTTGGCTGAAAACTAAAGCAAGTAAAGGATTATTGGAAAACTACAAAAGAATTTTCAAGAATTCGAGAATTTGATAATGACATGGGGCAAAGGAACTACTTGGTTCTGGATGGTGTTGAAAGCAACTAAGAGCTGCCTGAAACCTCATTCCAAGTCTCATTATTCCAAGTCTAGTATAAGTCACTGAAGCAGCAGAGCAGCGTACTAATCCTCCCTTTAGTATGAACATGGAACAACTCCTGAAAACAAAGTCAACGGTACAGATTTATCATCGGGATACGTGCTATACTGTAGGCTAACCATGAGCTAAAAGGGATGAGCATTATGTACAGCCCTGTCCTTGCTGGAGAAACCAGGTTCTCCTTCCCTATGAACACGCACTCTCATGTAGAGCTAGTGATGACACCACTTTTCTCTCCTGAGGAAATTTTTAGTCTTTATCTTTGAAATATTTTAGGCTTTGCTCTCTGCAGGTAGAGCCACAGCAGTGCTGTCCTGGCTGTGCCTTGTGCCAAGGGAGATTTGGTGTGCCTGTAAAAGGCACTTTTAGGACGTGTCCAAAACAGCCTAAACTTTGAAGCAGAGTGAAATAGAGCAGCTTCTTTGCGGATCCAAAATTTGCATATGAATAATTAAGCTGAGATGCCAAACCCTTTCCGAGTTCAGAGACATCTATGGTTACATGGTTGCTAATAGAGATTTTCAGGAGCTTGAATGCAAACTTGCAATATCCAAGTCCCAGTTTAAGCTTTTTTGGCTCTATCTAGGAATGAAAGATTTCTAGACACGTTTTTACAGCTGCAGTTCCACCACATCTAACTCAAACACAGACCATACTGTTTGCAATGTAAGCAAGTGCTCCGACACTTGCACACACCTGAATTCTGCTCCACCAGCTGAGACCCCCTTCCCCATGCTGGCTTTCCCACCTATTGCTCACAGTTACAGAAAACTTAAAATTTCAGTGCGTACATATTAAAACAAACAATATACCTAAATGCAGTTGAATAAAATAGCTGTGTGTGCGATAGCTCGACACTGCCTAGCGTTAAGGAACTTATTTTTCACAGACGCCTATCTCTGTGAAATTGAGCCACCAGGCTCAGCTGCGCATCACGAACCTTTGCTGCCTCAGGTACCAGAAGTTCGTCTTGATTTACTGGTAAAGGCTCGAGGATTTGGAGTGCAAAACTTCAGCTGCTGCCACAGCAAAACTCAAAATGTCAGGGAGCAAACAATATGACCAATGGCAGCAAAATTACATGATATTTATGATTTGCTGTGCAAAGCAGTAATTCTAACCAAGCATGAGCACTCCTATTTTCCTTTATGGTCTAATCTATACATTCTTGTGCATGACCACCAAGTCAGTAACAAGAAGTAATTTGAAAACAATGACTGTGTATTTGGCTCCAAATGAAGAATTAGCTCTCTTTTTTTTTTTTTTCTTTTTTCTTTTTTTTGCTTTTTTTTATCTGAGTCTCCAGCTTGGGAATTTAGCTGTGAGAAAAAAAGCTTTTAAGAGAAGCGACTTCTCATGACAATAAAGTTAATACACTATTGTGCTGCCTTCTGTTGCCAACTGGAAAACCAGCTCAAAAGGCAGAAAATGCAATGCTTCAGAAGACAGTGCAGTGGAAATTATTCCACATTTAGCCTGTTCACGTTGATGGGATGACCTTCACGTACATTTGAAAGAGCCAAAAAGAGATATCCTGGGGGACGATACACAGGACTGTAAGCTACATTGAAAGTTGTCCTAAAGCTTTAAAAGAAAATCATTGCCTCAAAACAATATTCTTCTTCCTAACAGGTTTAAGGGAAATGTCATCATTTTATTAAAGTGATCAATCTGTTCCTTCAGGATTGGCTCTGTGGCAGTGCTCAGGATTCAAGCTGATGTTATGAGGTAGAGTCTCCAATATAAACCTTAAAAAAAAAAAAAAAATAGCCACCAAAAATATTTCTTCAGCAGTCTCTGAAAGATGTGGTCGGACATGATCATATGGAGGATACTATGAGCTTTAATACACTGTCTCCAGCCTGGTGGAAGGGTGCATCTGCCTGTACAAACAGGATACACCAAGACACACAGCTGAGAAATTGAAAAAATACTGCAGAGAAGATGCAGAAAAGCATCGACTACAAACACCAGACAGGCTTTTGGCAATTTCTCACCTTTTCTAACACACAAGTCTCAAGAATCTTGGTTGGTAAAAACAGAGCTTTGGAGTAAGATAAACCCACCAGTGTCTTCTCTGGGCCAGATTTCAAAGGAGTTTTCTTCACTGTAGCATCGCATGTATCTAGGCTACCTGTGAGATCTGGCCGTGCGTGTGATGCTCATATGGGAGACAGGCTCTTCTCCAGACCCTGTGTAAAGCACAGGAGCATGCTTTTCCTGACGTGACTGAGATAAACATTGGCTACAGGTTGCATGGCAATGCTTACCAGACTCTGCACCATACTGCTACAGTAAAAATCCATTTAAACTTCAGTCTTCAACTCTTTTAATCCAATGACATTGAATATTTGCACTGATATGAAATTCCTGTGTTGGATCAGAAATTCAAGTTTATGAGTCAAATTCTTATATCCCTAAATTTAGGTGGGGTATAAAAATTAATATTTGCTGAGAATCTAGCCTGGAGATGGGGATATAATCAGCCTCTGAAGAGAGCACCGTATGTTCAGTCAAACATTTTGCATCATCTTTTCAGAATCTCTAACTTGACACTGAAATCAGAATTAAATGAGATGCAACCGGTGATCGTGGCATGTGAGACATTGTGTATCTGCACCCCACAAGCCAGCTTGCAGGTTAAACAAGCATTGTTTAAACAATCAGACAGGTCTTCCCTCCACTCTGGTCTCTTACAAACAGCCTGACTAAGCCAGCGCTAAATAAAGTACGCTTGAAGCTATGACAGCCCTTTCCTCCTTCAGCAGAAGAAAGCAGGATGAGGGAGGCTTAATGAGTTTAGCGATACCTTTCTATGCAAAATGCTGAGCTTGTGTGCGTGCACCCTCCCTGCTTTAGACTTCTCCTCCTCCACAGCACAATTCCCAGAGGCCTCTCGGTGGCCTTTCCAAGTCTTAATATCAGCACAGCAGTTATCTTGTTACACGTGAAGGATAATGCTATAATAGAGACTTGGGCTTAAAGGAAATTAAATGTGAGTCTTATGTGTGCAAAAGAGACAGGCTTTTGTTTGATAAGATGCACACTGCACTTAGCATTGTTAGTGAGCAATTATTCTAGAGGCTCCAGCAGCCTCATTTATCCTCGGATGACACAGCTCAGTCAAGTGTTCAGTGCCAGGCTTACATTTAATAACAGGATTTTCGTTTCGTCCTTCCAACCTATTGCCACTGCTAAAAGCAATAAGCCTCATGAACTTCCTTGGGCGGAGGTGCCACAACATGCTCCCTCCCACTGGGGAGTTTACAAGTGCCAAAGCCCAGCAATCCCCTCGCGGTACCACAACCAAGACTTAGTTACCTTCGTTACCAGACTGGCCTCATTCAGACCAGAGTGATCCCCATCCAACCAGCACACTGCGCTCCACATGGAGGGAGGTGTTTCCAAGTCTCTCTCTGTTGCAGATGTCTTTTAGGATGATAAGCACACGTAGCACATCTATAAAATAACAAGAACACCCTTTTACACATCGTATTTATCCTCCTAAGATACTCGAAATTATAAGAGGATCTAGTGAACTAAAAAGGAACCCAGTTAAACAGAATAATTTCATTTTCAGCAGTCACTTGATGGGGAGCCAATTACAGTGAAATGTTAAACAGCAAGAATTACCTTTTAGCTATGCTTTTCTCTCTGTATCTTTACTATCTATGATATTTGTTACATAGGAACTCACGACACTATCTTTCTTATTCTGAGATGCGATTAGCTTCTGATATTAAAATCACGCCAGTGAATGCTCCTGTCCTGTGCTCTGTGACTCCTCATTGCTTCCTGGACCATGGCTGTCTATAAACAGTCATTTCCTTCTCATTGTGGCCTTCAAGATAAGAACTATTTTAAATGCTGAAGACTTCATCTTACTTACAAACAAAGGTTTCTGCGCCAACGCGAGCGACTTAGCCAGACTGCTCAAATCCCCTATTCCCATCTCATGAGACTCGTGTGTCTTTTATCATCTCAGAAGTGCCAATCTCATGCACCTAAAACTGGCAGGCACTTGCACTTCTGCCTGCTGGCATCCCCCTCCCGTGGGAACCACGTGAAACAATGTCTGGAGGCAGACAGGATTTAATAGAATATCCTTGGTGAACGGCAGTGTACTTAGGGTGACATTTGGTCCTTGGATTTTCCCGCTGCAAACTGACACTTCAGGTAGATTTATTTTGCCATTCTTCCATTTCCCTTCTGGTTGTGACTACTCTTTTGGTTTCACCAGCAAATGATTATTTGGCCTTTGATTTCACTGGGGACCAGAAATTCAGTGCTTGCCCTGACTGCTCATCTCTGTCACCCAAGTATGCAGAGAATATTAACTTTTTCCAGCTCTCCCGCAAGCGACTCTTACCTGGGATCTTGGCAGTAGAAAAGCTATGATTTGATTAATACTAAGCACGGGGTGGCGATGGAAGGAGCATTTCTTGTAAGGAAAGTCAGCTCTTTCTTGTCAGTAAATGAATGCTAATACTCTTTCCCTATTAAGGCAGACTCCTGCTTTAAAATTTTTATGTCTTACATATATCATGTTTTTGGAAGAAAGTTTTGCTATTTAAATAGCTGCCAGAGTGTTACAGGCTTATATGATTGCAATTTACAGTACTTCATAAATCAGCAGACCTCAGATGCATTGGACAGACGAGACTTCAAATTGACATCCTGTCTTTTTATGAACATTAAAAGGTTTCATCTCATGACATATTTACACAGAAGTATCCCTGCAGCCTCGGCCAAATTGTTCCTAAAGTATAAAGTACTTTACATGAACGAACATAATGACGACAACCTGAAGCTTTGTACATTAAATTATCTCAGTGTTACAGCTAATCCAGTGGGGTTAGCTCAAGACCAGGAGAGATCTCTGCAGTGCCTGTTGATCCCACATGGAAGTGGTGGAGATTTCTCCTTTAAATAAGAATCACACAGAGGAATCCCATGGGAAGAGGTGACCTTGGAGACTGGACAAAATACATCCATCTTCACTTAAACAAGAGCTTGCAGAAGGCTGGAGCATCCTATGGACAGGACCAACTTCCAAATCAATATGGCACTATTGCAGTCACCAGATGCAGGCACATCAAAACCAATGGTGTGCCTGCGTCATGCCTCCCTCTCGGATCCCTCAACTAGACAAAAGAAATCTCATCTCCGCTGACGTTCTGGGTGGGTTTTGCCATTGCCTTCAGCAGACCCTCAACGCCACCAGCCTCCCTGAGGCACCATTCAGTTCCTGAAGAGCCACTCCTGGCTCAATACTGATGCTATTTTCTTACAGCCAAACTGGAAAATTATGGTAATAGTTTTTTCCCTCCAGACTGGCTAAAGGTGACTATAGGAAGACACAGAATTGATAGGATTTTTTTTTTTTAATTTTTTTTTTTTTAAGATAGAGCGGAAAGGAACATGTAGAAGTGTTCAGCTAAAAGCAGCTAGAGGGTCTAGTACCTCTGACTTGAGAGTGAAGATGCCAGAAACAGTGGAATGTGCCCCAAAATAAAACACTGACACTGAAAACCAACTTCTTATTCTTACCTAAAATGTTTCAAATAATCAGGCTTACTGTCCATATGAGAATGATTTCTTCATGCTTCTGGAATGCCTGTATGGAGTGACATACATGACATTTGACCTCAGATGCTGGGGAACCTCAGTTCAGGTTTACTCAACTTTTCCATCCTGTGCTATTTTGAATGCAGATGAAGCAATACAAATGCAGGGACCACCCAGCAAAAGGAGCAAAGTGACTCACATGATCGAAACAGACCAGAACCCAACACGTCTTAGCTATCTCCAAGGGCCAAGCATATGTGCTCTTTTTCTAATTTACTTGGCTCTTCCTGCATCTCTCTGCAATTAAAAAGTGCCTTTTCTGCCTGCAGCTGACAGGATAACCTGTGCAAGCATCCCAGGTAATTGGAAATGCACAACCCTCTGAAGCTTCGAAGACCACATTTCAGTGCAGAGACATAACGCAGAGCTGGATGCCATCAACCACGTTTCTAGTAGAGTAAGCAGACTTTGTTGTAAAACTTACTATTTTGAGAACATACCTTCAGTCAATGTTCTGGCCCAAATCCTCCAAATACATACACACACAAGTAATTTCATCCAGCTACACAGCTCTGTTGAGGAAAATGAGATTACTTGTATATATACATACACAGAGAGAGAGCGAGCGAGCAGTGGAGTTATATACTAGCCATTTTAAGAAATATGTGTTTTGGAAAAGACAGGAGGGTGATAAGCACAAGACAAACTCCCTTGAATCAGAGTACGTCTTCAAGTTCACAGACACAGTAACTTCCCTCCAGGACCACAGTTTATTGCAGGAAATTGCTGAGATTCAGATCTTTCCAGGCTTTTGCCTCAAAGTCACTTTTTTGGGGCAGCATAGCCAGAGACTAAATGCTTACAGACTGGGGTTACCTCAGGAGAAAAATAATTTTGAGCCCCTCGGCATTCAATTCACCCACAAATCTATTCAATACATTTCAAGAATTAATCAGAGTTGAACATTTACATACTACTACCTAACTGGGCTGGCCATGTTTTAATTACTACATATCTCCTAGCGAAGGCAGAGCCAGATATTTCAGAGCTTCTTTCCAATCAGAGGGCAACAGTCCACTTCTCATCATGAAGAAAAATGATCCAAATAAGCCAGGAAAGAATCATTGCATCATTGGAAACAACCCCAGGAGCTAGACGACTGCCTTAAATGATGCAACTCATATTGGTTGTCTGTGAAATGATACCAAAGAAATTATTTGTTTATTAAAAAGCACCAAGCAAAAGCAACCACCCTCTGGACTTAGTTGCTGGCTCTAATCAAATAAACATTCATGCACATCCCTTATCACTCAGCCACACACTCTAAAAGCTGAAAGAACAAAACTAATCAAAATTAATAATAAACTCTAACTTGCTCCTGGTAAACCTCACTCACTTTTTAGTTATACTTCCCCACTTAAAAAGGTATTGCTTAAAGAAATCATATCCTCCCTCTTCCCTCCTGCCCACAAGCACCGTTAACAGAAGACATGTGAAATATTATGGCTATCATTATTGTCCTTGTATGATCCAGCCATCCTGAATAGCTTCCCTTCCCTACAGCAACACAGCTGAGTGGTTCCAGCCAAGAGAGGAGCGAAGAGCAAGCTCTGCTATTAGTTACGCTAGTGCAAACGCCAGCAGAAGCTGAGCCTGGCGTTAACATCAGTGGAATTATTGTTACAACCAATTCGTCTCATGGTCGGGGTGTGGGCTCATTTTTCTAAGCACCGTGGAAAAAACAACACCTGCTCGCAGCCTCTTCACTGACCGTGATGTGCAGAAGTTGTACAGGATCACGGTATGCCCCAGTCTCAAAACATGGCTGAATTATGGATGAGGGAATTCAGGCGCAGAGAGATGCTGGAAGACATTAGGTACCCAAATGTGCAATGAGAAGGAGACTCTTAAATATGGATGGATTTAGCTTGCCCGCTCTCCAGCCAGGCAGGAACATCTGCACTGCCTCCACTACGCAGGGAAATTACGGTGTAGACAGAAAAATGCAGTGCTTTTAAAGATGATGTTGACACTTCAGTCTGGGTCTGCCCTATCTAATCTCAGGCACCTGACTGAGAGTCTCAGATAGTGGCTCTTTGGCAAACCAAATCCCCTCCGTAAACACCCATCTCCCTCTGCTGACCGCGACACTCCTGACCACAGGCACCTCTGTTACGTGTCAACAGTCTGATGGCAGAATTTCATCCTCAACTTCCCCAAATGCAGCCACAACCTAATTACCCCAAGCTCAGCCAAGTGGCCGTGCCAGGACTGAACGGGAGCCAGGTCTGCTCCCGCTCCCAGCTACCTGCCCGCTGAAGGGCTCTGCCCCTGCCAGCAGTCCTACCCAAACATCCCGCCCACCAAAACAGTACGCGTTTTCTCTCCCCGATGCTCATTTTCACGGGGCAGCAGATGACACAGCAAGACGGCTCACATCATGTTTCACCCATTTGCTACTCAACAAATATAACAATTACATCCACATGATTAAATAATCTCCAGATAGGGCATTAAATGTATAAACTCTAATGCTGAAGTACGGTCCCAGACACACCTATGTCATCATGTTCTTTCTCACATCCCCAGAAGAGCCTTTTTACAAACTTAAACTTGGTAGAGGCACAAAAGGACCTTTCTTTCCTATAAATACGAGTTCAGACAGCAAGCGTAAGGAAACATAATAAATTTCATAACAAATATACACCATAAGAAACTGTATAATCAGTGCAAACTCAATGGATATTTTCGATAATTCAGTAGCATAGAGGTATCAAGCAGAACAGAAAAAAAAGTAAAAATACCAGTGCAGTTTCTCCTGGCGTTGATATGGAAACTCAGCACGGCAGTCAGCGTTGATGCTTTTTGTATTTAGTACTAATTAGCAAGGTTAATCCAAGATCTATCTTGATCTTTCCAACTGCTGTGAAGTACCTTCATTGACTGTGTAACCATTTACAAAGCACTGCCAATTTTCAGTGATCAAAATCTTGACTGCAGTTGCCCCAGCATGATGGCACTGTCCTTAAAATCATGAAGTTTTTAAAAAACAATAAAATCAATAAATAATAACAGCATTTATCAATCATTTGTGGATGGTGTTTGCTTTTCTGGGTAGGAACTAACTTCTGATCTTTGAAATGCACAGTCATATTTGCTTAACGTTTTAAACTTTTCTTTAGCTCAGGAAGATGAGAGCCTAACCTTTTCCTTTCTTTTTTTAACGAAAGCTGAGATTTGCCTAAAATAATGTGATTACAGCAACCAGACTAGTTTTTATTGTTGGGGTATTTTTAGTTGCTAGACCAGGTGATATGACTGCAGCAGAACCGCTTCGATGGCACCTGTTCGGTTTACATTGTTGTGATACAGTCAACAACTGCGTTGCCGCCTGTTTGCTCTAAAGCAACCCCAGTGACCCATGGCTGATGTCAGGTCCTTCTTCTGCTGTACCCGCACATTGCGGCAGTGGAGTCCATAGGGACACAGCAGCAGTAATGCAACATAATGGGAAAATGGAGGAGAGACCTTTTGTTCCCTCTTTATTCCTGGGAAAATAAGGCACAGGAAAAAAATATAGTGTGTCATTACAGAGCTTTTCTATTAAACACACTGTGCTGTTGCTCAGAGACCAGACTCAGATTAACTCTCCAGCCACAGCGTTTGCTTAAGCCCAGCATCGTGTCCAGGTCTGAGCTGGCTCCAGCCTCGGCAGATCAGAGTTTGGGCAGCATTGCCTCGCATCGGCCCACCCAAGACTACCCTCAATGAGGAGCAGGGACTCCTGCCAGACAAACTGTCAGAGCTGCTGGAATACACAGGAGCGAACCAGCGATGCTGGGGAGGTCCCTCAGCACACTCCTCTTGGCTAGGTGCTGGCCAAGCTCTGCACGTGGAAGGGCTGGGCACACGAACAATTGCCAGCACAATGTGTTTCAGTGTTACTGTGGGAGTATTTTGTCCAGCTGCTCAAGTGAGAGTTGCTGTGTCTCTGCGTCCGTTGTTCCTGGGGCCGTGCTGCATGTGTGCAACCTGCCAGACTGTGACCACTGAGTCCCCACGTTGCACTCCGAGTGTGATACCTCTTCTAATTGGAAGTATCTTGCTCTGATCTTCAGAGGCCTCTCTCATTGAAAGGAAATCTGCAGGATAGAAAAACAAATATTTCCAGGGTGTTCCTCTCTGGAGCTGTTCTGGAGAGGCTTTGGTATAATGGTGACTGATGAGGTCCTCGCCCCAGCACCACCAGCCCTTACATCGTGTTTCTCATCAGTGCACAGATAAGGGAGAGCAGGATCCCACACAACAGGGAAGTCCTGCAGAAGGTCGAGTTATCTGTA
The DNA here is from genome assembly GCA_013400195.1 of Aramus guarauna. Taxonomy (NCBI): domain Eukaryota; kingdom Metazoa; phylum Chordata; class Aves; order Gruiformes; family Aramidae; genus Aramus; species Aramus guarauna. The sequence goes on along the minus strand of VXBL01006287.1, from coordinate 1,569,623 downwards.
TATACCTTGCCGTGAAAAAAAAAAAAAAAGTGCACTTGCAAGCAAACTCTAAAGAGCACTTTCCTGAGCTCTATTTTTCCTCTTCCTCCCCCCACACAAAGCCTATGTCCTTCTGACAATCAGAAAATACAAACGTTTTGTCCTTCCAGTGCAAACTTTATGAAATTAAGTGGTTTACATAGCTACAGCCAAAGGTTAAATTCACATATGTTCCTACTGACTTCACTAGTTTTAACCTTTGAAGTTTGGTTGTGAAATTCCCCAGCCCATCCATATACAACAAACAGAAAAACTCAGAGAGCAGTACTATTTGGGATTACTCAGGGATGTTTGAGATGGCATTATCTTTGCCTCTCTCAAAGCACTGCAAAAATGGTTTGCCTCCCTGTAAAAAACCCAAGACATACCCTTCCTATGCACACACACGCACACACACACATATATCTGCACGGGGGCAGGGCAGAGAAGCACAGTGACTCCGTACCCTCCCTATTTTAAAGATGGAGTTGAACCTTTCCTCTAAGGTTTTTCTTGTATTCACGTGGCCAGATTCAAGCCTGGGAGAGAGCTGAGCATTCACAGCTGTCTGCAGGCTCTTGTGAAAACCCTGCGCTGCCCCGTCCCTGATTAAAGGTTTCCTCTCGCATCAGCTGGAGAACACATTTGTGCTAATAAAGACAAGGTCTTGTGTGCCACATGGGATGAGCAACAGAGAGGGGCAGAGCTCTACAGAAAGGGCATTTTGAGGATTACGCCTCACATGACGGGGGTGCTGGAGCAGGCAGGAGTTATTTGCCAGGACTGTGGTACATCTAATTACGTTTGATAGTCTCCAGTGAGGGCTGCTGCATTTTTTGCCCTGTTTGGGTGCATCCATCTCCTTAATTTTTAGCATTCTACTGTCAGGAGCATCAACTGCCTGTACAGTCAAACATACCTGAATTCTGCAGCCATCTGCGGCATCGGGAGCTGAAGGCAGCGTGCCCCACGGTCTGGATCTGTGGGAGTCCCAGGCCCATTCTGATACCTGTGCACAGCTCGAGCAGCTTACTGAGCTGAGAATGGCCAAGGGCACGAGTGTCACTGCCTCCTGCTCAGAAAACATCCTCATTACGGAAAACATCGGTAGTAAACAATCAATTAGTAGAACAAAGGAAGAGTTTGAAGCCAGGACTAGAAACGCATCTGCATCTGTTCCTCTTTTGTCACGAGTGTCACCTTGTGCTTCTTGAGGGTCCGATCCCGCTTTTGATGTATGAGCATCGGCGAGAGCTGCACGCACATAGCAAGGAGAGAGCGAGTCCCCATAAGCAAAATCACTCAGCATTGCTGGAGTGCATCTCAGGCTGACGACAATGTTTTTGACAAGGGAAGAGATGCAGAAGCACATCTATAGATGCAGTAGATAGCATATGTCAACATCAGCGCTTCCCATGTTTATGAAGAATTTGATTGAATAAAGGGCTTGGCAATAAACTACATGAGTGATTCCAGATTGCAGCACGCATATCCATCACATGCCTTTTCTCCCCCAGAGTACTGTATTTCACCAAATCAGTGACACGTGTTAACTGCTACAGACCGTCGACCACCCACATAGAGCAAAGGTTCCCTGGCTGCTCACCGCTGCACCTTCCCAAGAACAGCAATTCCTCCGGGCTCCCCAAAGCCACCACATTTCACATCAGTACGTTCCTCTGCCTTCAGTGGGAATGCAACACAGGTACATGAACCTGTGATAGTAAAACGTAATTTGTTCAGATCTCTGCCTTCAGGGTGAACTGCCATCAGCCAGAAAATTTGTGATCTAATTTAGAGGCAGCAAGGCATGTCTTTTCTCTGAGGCTTTTGGAAAACAGAGCTGGGTTCCCACTTTTACATGATCTAGCGAATTTTGGGTTTATTTTGGAAGTACTAAACAATATTAATCTTTTCTCCATAGGGCAGCGAGCCGAGACAGAACTGAAGGCACACCACAGAGGGCTGTTGGTCAGATGCACAGACCCGTGCTCCAGTCAGGATGGCAGGTCCTGCACTGGGACACTGAGTTTGGTGCTGGAGTCCCTCAGCCGCTGCTTGTGACGGTCATTCACAACTGCCAGAAAGGGGGAAAAGTGGAGGTTTGTGATTCCTTTTTGTCACGGCTGCCCCATTAAGTGTTTCAGATGGCTGTTCTACAATTTTCCATGCACTTTCTCCTTAGCCCTCAATTGTCAGGAGCGGTGCAGAATAATATGACTGTAATGACTGATAGGAGGTTTCAGCCGCAATTTTAATGCACAGCATCCCATTTCACCTGTTTAACCCTGCCTCCTGCAGAGTGTTAGAGATGGGCTTAGAAATATCACACAAACAGGCCAGGGATCTTTTTTCCTCTCTTTTAGAAAATTTCTAGGTAAAGTCTGCTTCTTCCAGTCAAGCTCAAAATACTGCGGAAAGTGTCTTTCATTGTGAAGCAGCACTTGGAAAGGTTTCCTAAAGGTCACAGGCTGGGACTGAGAGTTTGAGCTCCTGAGATTTACACTTAGCTCTTGCACTGAACTGTTATGCGTTATATGGCTTTCTTCTCCTTTTTCCCCTGGTGTACTCAGATGAGTGAGAACTGCAGGGTCAGAGATGCCAGCATGGCCAGCTCACCCATGCCTTGTCCAACTGCAGCTGGGGCATAAGGTACCACCACATAATCCCAGACAACGGGCTTGCAAGGCAGGCATAGCCATGGCCCCTGGTAGTTTGGGTGAGGAGCCTCCTGCTCAGGGAGGGCTCTCAGGGGTGGCACTGCCCCATATCTAAACCGGTCTCCCATGTGATACCTTGTTCTGACTCTGTCCCCAGGAGATCACGCAGCAGACGAGCAGTACAGAAGTATGGTTTACACCAGAAAGCGCTGCAATTCGGGCAAAGAAACATAAAGCTATCCCACACCTTGGCAGATCTATCCCTTCTCCTAATGGGAAAAGTTTCCCCGTTCCACCTTCTCTTCCCAGTGAGCTGATGTATGTCATCTTTGCTCACTAAGGCAACGCTGTATTTTTCACCATAGGCATTTCCTAGCTGCTCCTGTCACCAAAACATTAGTGTTTCATTTAAAATCATTACCATTCCTCCTGACTCCTCTAAGATACCCCCAAGTGCAGGGGAGGAGACACGGTGATCCAGGGCCAAAACTGAGACCCAGAGAGGAAACCCCTACCACGAATCCAGTTCCTTACTCCCATGACAGCGGAGTATCAGAAGTTACGTACTAACTTAATTTAGCAGGAAGCATTGCTGCTTTGCTAGGGATAATGCTTTAGTCGTAAAGCCATCGTCTTACAAGAGCCCAGCTGCTGTTAGGGAGCCTGCACTCCCTCTCCCCGAGTTAAATACAGCTTAACACAAGTGACGGCTTCGGCGTGTCCCCTTTGGGGCTTTCAAGCCACCCAGATATTCAACAGATTGGGGGGGGAGGGGTGTAGAAAAAGAACCCAAACAACAACAAAAAAAACCCCCGAGTCTCCCTCATGAATACTAATTTCCAAAGAGCCTCTTAACGATACAATAAAAGGTTTTCCAGCCTTTTTTGTATTCTTCCCTGCGATCCAGCAGTAGCACTGGCAGGAAGACAAATACGATTCTCGGCAACATGCGGCGGTAATGTATTAACAAGTGAGAAATAAGTGTGAGCCGCTTGTTCGGCAGACGCCGCCTGCACCTTCAAACAACCGCAGCGGTGACAAGGGGCATCCATCAGGGACGCGGCCAAAAACTCCGCGCACCCGCTCCCGCGGCTCGTGTCACGCATGAAGTCTCAATCGCGGAGCTGCGGCCGGAGAGCCATTCCGCCCGAAAGGCCGGGGAACAGGGTCCCCGGTAAACACTGCAGTGCTCGATGTCTCCCCGCAGGCCAGCGGGGACCCCGCTCCGCACCTGCGGGACCATTTTGGGGGGATGGTTCAAGGGGCTCCGGCAACCGCGCAGCGGCGCGCGACCCGTCGGCGGGACACGGGCGCCACCTGGCGGCCGCTGGAGGCGGGTGCAGCGCGCGGCCCGCCGGGCATTCAGCCCCCTCAGCAGCGTCCGCCGCCACCTCCCCGGCTCGGTTGGGGAAAATGAAGCCGAAATTGGTGCCCCCCGGCGCTGGTAAGCTGGGGAACGGCCAGCGTCTCGCTTGGGCCCTCCTCTGCCACCAGCTCCACTTCACAACAAGAGGCCGAAGACCCTAAAACCACGTTTTTATGGCCGCGGTTCCCGCAGCACCATGGCAGTAGTCCGCAGCCTCCCCTCAGCACCAGGGAGGGTGCCTGCCCACCTGCCCACCACCCCGTGTAGTAATTTATATTATTATAAATAATACGAAGTTACCAGTCTCTCCGACGGAGCTTCTTGTCTTTCAGAGCTGCACAGGCTGGGGACATCCTGGTGGCACCCGAGGTGCCCTCACGAGCGAGGCCAATTTCACCATCGGCTTCAGCAAGCGGGAGTTCGCTCCTGAGATGGACGCCTTGACACCTGGAAGGGCCAAGACCATTTGCATTGTATTTATAACACACTTTGCCCAGTGGCTGAGCAGCTCTCCTGATACAGGGCTGTGCAACCAAGCCACAGCAGTGGGCTGGGAACCGGCTCCTTCAGCCCCGTCAGCCATGGGCGGGTAAGGCCAGACATGGAGATGAGTTTGGGCATTGGGGGATCAACATCTCTGGAGAACCGGCTGCAAGCCCAGGTGATAAGTGGAAGTGAGCTGAGCAATGCCCGTTCCTAGTTCCCAATGGACTTGTCTCATCCACAAAGCACCAGAATAATAGCTGGCAGAAATGACTGTTACAGGCATTTATGTTTAATTCCTGCTCTGCAGGAACTAAGCTCTTCCAGCAGTTAAAGGGAGTCAGCAGTATCCTGGATAGTGTAAATATTTGCAACCGGTAATTACAGATACCACTTCCTCATCTGATCTGCTGAATGACTGCTGCCATCTGATACCCCTCCACCACTCCACTTTGCCACTTTTTTTTTTTTTTAAAGAAACCAAACATTTTGCATTGATTGAGCAATCACAGCCTGCCATCTGAGACACGCTGAACTGTATCAGTGTTTAAATCATATCAGCAAAGACAATGTGAAAGATACTGGTTTAAGCCACTCACAACTGTGTCTTCCATTTCCACAGGCAAAGGGCCCTAAGAATATGTTAGGTCCTTGGCTGAAGTCTGTTGACTATGCAACATATTTGGTTTTTGAGGTGAGAAGAGCTGGAATGTAAAAATGGAAGACTATATTTAATTCCCAGCCATTCCCTGAGGCTCCCATGGCTGATCTCAGAGACCGTCACCAGCACCACAACCTGGATGTGGCTGATCCGTAGGGTCTGGAGTGAGTATTTGTGATTTGGGGTGAGTTGCCCTGCGGCTCAGTTTCCTAATCATAGTGTGGGAAGACAGATGACTGTGCGGAGGCTTGTGCGAGACATGGATCTGATACATGGATTAAGCCAGTTACAAACTTTTCCTTTCCATTTCTCACCCATCTCAGGGAACAAACCTGTCACCGCAGCGCCTCGCTGCCAGCTTGGGAGAGCAGAGAGAAGAAACAGAATATGCCCAGGAGCAGCCTGCTCCCCATATTGGCACAAGCTGGCTTGCAGTTGGGAAGCTATCAACTGGCTTTCGCAGATGTGTTGTACAAACATTTACATTTCTCTGCGGACCCCATTTGTATCTGTCTGTGTGTTTAAGCCTTTCTGTTGTAGCCAGTTGGGAGGGAAGACCACACCGTCAGGCATCATTAGTGCTCCAAGCTCACAACCCAAAGGAGGATCGCAACTAGTGTGGGGATGGGTTATTCAGCATCACCAGGGACTAAAGTGAGCATGAAGCCAACAGGATTCAACACTACGTAAAGGTCAAGCTGCACACTTGAAGGGTGTCTTACCTCAGAACTGCTTTTTGGAGATTGTTAGCCCAACCTCAGTGCCTCCTGAGGATGCTCTGAATAACCAGCGCTGTTCCCATTTAGCAGGTGGGTAAGACACAAACAAAAGGACTCGCTTGCTCAGATATCACCCCATATGTCCCACCAGCAAGCTCCACGCCAGCAGTTACACCCAGGAATTCCCAGGCCCTAAATCTGGCTTTTATTCTAGCTGCTTTCTGCCAGGGAAGATGACTTAAAGGTTGAAATCTCACCAAAGGTGAGTGACAAAGTGTTTTCCCAGTACAGGAAAGTTTTCATCTGATATAAAATGAAAGCTTTCCAGAAAGTTGAATTTCAGGGGAAATAGCAGCATCTCAAAAATTATTTTTATTCACTATTAAGAGAAAAGCAAGCTCTTCCAGAGACAAAGTCACAAAATTGTTCTGTTTCCATAATATTGAACCATTTCATTCTGATAATGTCAAAACATCCTAAAATAGTCTTATGCAAAATGGTAAACAGATTGACCATTTTAATAAGCCAAAATGAAATTAATTTACACAAGCAAGTCAGGATGATTTGTTTTGACTTTCTCCTTTAAAACCTGTCAAATTGCCAGAAACCTGAGATTTCAACACTAACAATACTGCCTTTCCTACAAGGTAACTCTTCCAGCCTGTGTTTTAGACCAGCTCTTCATATAACAGCCAGACTGACTTCAATTCCAGAGATACCCATTGCTTTGTCGGTACATGGTCCAAATCCTGCTCTTCTGGAGACAAAGCTTGTGGCAACAGAGCTGACCACGGTTAGGATGTATACAACAGCTGTGCTGTTCCGTTTGGGCTGCCTTTGCTTTGTCTTCTGCTGGTCCCAGGGACCGAGCAGCTAAAACTAAAGAAACGGGCACCCAGGTGACAGCTCGAAAGAAAATTGTAGCCATCAGGAGTAAGAGTCTCGAAAACAATCATTATCATCTCTGTGGAATCACCAAGTGCACACATGGCTGAGACCGGTCACTTCAATTTCGACTTCTAGAGCTGTACGAAACCACTCAGACTCTGCTAATTTGTAATTACGAGTGGGTGATTTATTGCACATTGAGAGCCTTGTAAATCAACCTGAAAAACTGGGCCTGTCAGAAGCTGTCTGTTAGTATTTCCATTTCTTTGTATGCGTACTGCTACCAAAGAAACTTCAGACTATGCTATTACAGGTTCCAACTGTCTTTCATATGTCATTTTCAAGTATTTTGGCTCCTAAAAGGGCTTAAAAATCTGGGGTTTGATGCTGCAGATAATNGCCCTTCTACCACAGTTCACGTCCCACATTTAAGAAATGCTCAAACCTTTAAATACACTCAGAGATGAGCTGGTTACAGCTCCCCAAAGCAGTGAGGGCAACCAGCTACAATGCAACATGGCTTCAGAAAAATGAGAGAAAATTTTAATTTCCACAAAACTACTTGCCAATCTTTCTGCAGGCAGCCTGGCTCCCTGCACACATCACACGAGTTCCCCACCTGCTGCTGCAGACCATTTTGACAAGGAAAACATCGTCTCTTTGGCACTTTGCTTTCCATCTCCCCTGGCTGCGGGTTTCCCCAGGGTGCCAGCCATTGCATGCACCACCTCCCCTGTCTGAACTCGCTGTGGTGGTATTAGAAGGTTTCTCCATCTATCTTACAGAAAGACATCAAAAGAGAGATCCATAAAACATGTGGTTAATATACTTATACCAGGTAACTACTCCTGCCAGCCAGTCTGGTCAGCCTTGGGTGGTCGTAGGAAGGATCAGAAAGGTCCAGGCATGTTTTCCCCATTGCTCATTCTGCCGCATGCAGAGCAGTGTGGCCTTTTCCCACTTCAACACTGTATTTTACATTTCAGGAAATTTCTTCCTGACCCCATCAAGTTGTGCCCTGAAACATGAAAATAGATAAATTTAGGAGATGACAATTTTATTTCAAACCATATTTTTTGTTTTTATAAATGTCTTCTGTTTAAGGTTCTTGGCTGTTTGCATGCTAAATAGCCTGTCTTGTTTTCACTTTGCCACATCTTTGTATTATATTATTTTTACAGCTGACAAGCACCATTAGACTATGGGAACACTGTAGTGTCAAAAGCAGATTGAATTTGCTGATTGCTGGAGTTCTTTGTGCTGCTCGCACAAAATTTCTTTCCCCTATAATACATCTGTTGTTTGTATATTCGATAAAGTTAATATCTGTGAAATCAGTCATTTCCCCTAGCTCTAAATTATACCACAACAGGCAGAAGATTGACTTCATTGTATTGACAAGAGAGAACTCTCAATGCTTATTATTTGTGGTGACTTGGAGAGATTACAAAAGCAAACAGAATGGCTTTATCAGGGGAGTATACTTCTATAAAAGCTAACAAAGTGATGTATGCGCATTAACAGTGGGAATAGTTAGTTTTTAAAAAACTTCAACTTTTCTAGTATTTTGGTGAGGAAGAACTAAAGAAATAGTATAAATCAACGTATCATTCCCTTCCTCTCTTCATGCTAGTATCCTGTTTAACACTGATCTCATGTGCAATATTTATGTCTACATAAATAATTCAGTAACTAATTAATCCAATTCTTTTATAATTACCTCTTATAATGGCATACAGCCCAAATCCCAGCAGCTTAATTGCTACTTAATGGAGATATTTATGACACCAACACTAGTAAAGAATATACGCACTCTCACTTATTTCAATTAGGGATGAGGCTTAAGCTACTAAACTCCTGATTTAGATTTCAAACACCTCTGAAGTTTTGGCATTTGAAGACATGTAGGTTTTTTTCACATCAGAGCAAGAGGCTTCAACCCCCCTATTTCTCATATGGCCATGTATTGGAGCACTCCTTTATTGCAAGACAACAATACCACAGTATCATTTCTCTGATGCTTTGACTCTTGCAGTAGAGCTGTACTGAATTTTGGCCCTATGTTGCTAGATACAACCAAGTTTGCCAAGGTCAGTTTAACACATTGTGGATGTAACTAGAGCACAGATCACCCTCAGCTGGACCCATAAGCCTTGCTCGGGACATGAGAGCAGCCTGAATGTTAAGGGTGTCTCAGATGGGAAGAGGATGTGATGCACTATGGATCCTGTCTTAGTGAACCACCCTGAGGACCAAATTAGATGCTTAGCTGCAGAACATCACTCAGACAGGTGGGAGCAGAAATGTATTTTGTAGATCTGGGTAAATGTTAGAGTCAGATGAGGATTTACTGTATACTATTCACCCCAGTCAGGAAGCAAGATGTGAGGGAAATCTCCAGCTTTCCCAGTCTCCCCACCAGTGCCCTTATGCAGGTTCAGGAGTTTAATGGGTTTCTCTCTGTGGCACTCATCGTAGTGACCCAGCACGACATAAACCTGCTCAACAGCGTAATGTCTGGTCCTCAACACAGCTGCCAATGTTGGCCCCCAGTTACATTGGCACAAACGTGGAAGGAAAGTGTAACACGATCAACAAGGGCACATTCAAGCACATTCCTGCAGCTCTCACAGGGCTGGCCAAAGCCACGGGGGCAGCCTGCAACGAGAAGCCCTGACCGCTGAGTGCTAAGCGTGGGTCAGCAGCATGCGGTGCAATGCTCCTGCAGAGATGAGAGCCCCATGCCCAGCAGCACCCTGCCACCCTGCAGAATGGAGGATGGAGGTCTGGCATTTTGCTAGGCTGGAACAGTTTGAGGATTGTTTTTGCTTATTTTCCACGTGCTAGTACAAAGTTTAATAACAACACAACCTTGGAGCGGGTGCAGGTAGCAGCTTAGTGAGTATGACAGTTACGTGCAAGAACTGGATAACCAGCTTTGTCAGACAACAGTAGATTAGAAAACACTTGGAAAAGTAAATAGTATATAAAGGGATCTTTCAGCATAACCCTACAGAGCTTTTGCTCTAGTCACATCTGTTGACATTTTGATGTCTAATGTATTTTATGGGGTCAGGTTAAAAAGGGAATTAAGATCATAAGCAGAGCCATGAATAATCAAGTGTCACTGGTCACATCCTCTTGTTCTGTCATTTATGTTTCAATAGGGGAAAACTGCCTTGATTTAGAAATAAAGGAAGGTTAGCTCTCCCTGCTTCAGCTTAGCAGGCCTGCAATTTTCTGATCATCCCTTCAGAGGAAAAAGTGAGAGAGAAATCTTGCAAAAGGAACAAATGTTTAATGGGCTATCTAATTTGGTAGTCATGCTCTCAAACATGATTTCAAGTGAGTAGGATGTTTCTAGAGCACAGTTCAACACACACTGACTGCTATATGAGCATCTTGTGAGGTTGTCTCAAACATCACTCAAAATAAACCTCCTTCAATATATGAGACCATTCCTTGGAGTGCTGTATATAATTAAATATGTGGTGCCTTTTCCTTTGTGTACATTGCACATGTCTTGGGCTGGCTGCACACGTGCCCTAGCGTCGCTCAACATCCAGAACAAGCGAAAAGAGGGAGCCTGGGACAGGACCCCACACCTTTCCCATCAGGGATGCCCCACATTCACGGCCTGGTTTGAGCAACACGTTACAAGATCAGCCTGGGAAAGCTGCCGGTATTCGGGTAATCAGAGTCAAGCACGGCATTTCTGAATAAGACTTTGTCTGCCTCAGGTGGCTGCATCAATCTGGTTTACTTCAGCCTCAGAAACAATAAAGTTTAGGCAGTACAAACAGCTATAGGGATGTATGCATTTTGGATTCAAGGGACTGCATTTAGTTCAACTTGAATGCATTCTCGATTGATTTAAATTAAGGGAAAATAAACAGTTCTTAAATGAAAAATGAACACCCACAGATTGGCTGGCACAGGTTTAACTATGCTCACAGAAAATTACTCTTTCTACCAGTGCAATTTTCCCATTGTGAAGAAGCTCTAAAATGTTAACGGCTTTCAACTTGCAAAAACACAATGCCCTGAAACTTTGCCCTGTTACTTGTAAAATGTGCTGTACCAAAAAGTACTTGATAATTAGAGAGAATGTGCTGATGTGAAATCTCATTTTAAAGCATTTAAAAGCTTAAGAATACAGCTTCAAACTGAGAGTCACTTAGTTTTTATGATTGCTTTTATCTTTACTAGCAGCTAAAGTCATCCTCTGAAGTCTTAAACTAGTCCTAATCAAATGTTTTAGTCAGTATATTTTCATGAGACCTGGCAAATTTATTCCATTATGCTGCTATTAACTGGTGAATATTTATGCATCAGGATGCAGAGGAGCAACTCCTACAGCTACCATTTCACTAAGAAAGGTTGTGTAATTCCAAGAGATTGGGAATTAGGATTCCTGGGTTTCTTCTGAGCTGTGGGGCAGACATAATGTCCTGTGCCCAAAGTGAGTCACTTCGATTCACTTCTCCACTGAATGCACAATACTGTTGATAAGAAATTGAAACAAGGCCTGTTCAACAAAAGGGTGAGTTTTTTTGACATTTAATACCCTCACCTGCATGCTCAGTCTGGGGCATTTTAGTGCTGTTAAGGTTCTTTGAGATTCTCAGGTGAAATGCACTGTTTATTGGCGTTTATGGGTGGTTAATGAATTAATCCCTTTCTCTCTGACCTGAGTCACGAAAATGGGAAGCTAAATTTGAACCAGCACAGGATAAGAGTTAGAACAGAGACCTTTACAAGGAAATTAAAGAGAAATTGAGGTGTTACTAGAAGTGTTTTCCAATAAACCCATTTTATTTGGAGAGAGGATTACATTTTTCTGGAACTATCCAACTTTTTAGAAAGAAAATGAAACCACCTCCACTCCAAGACCTAAAGGTTGAAAATCTCTCTATTTCTAATAAAATCTTCCAGCTTTGTTTTTTTTCAATTAAAAAAAAAGAAACCTGACCTTCTATGTACATGCTCCTAGATCCTTTGTTTCCAGCACTTGATGAACAGACAGGGCAGACAAGCACTAGCGATCACCTAGAGAAACATCACGCCGCAATCAGAGATCTCAGGTGGACACCACTTCAGATGTCTTGCAGAACTCCCAAAGGGTAGCTTACAGGGAGCTGGAGGGAGCGTCAGGTTTCCTCTCCTGTACCTGCAGAGAGCTGGGCAGACAACTCATGTCAGATATTATTCTGATCTCAGCCTCCTCTTCTTCTTCTTCTCTTTCTAATAAACTTGTCCGCAGGGACAAGTCTCCTAAATTTTTTAGCTTTATAAGCCTTGCTTGTTACTCTTACGAGAAGTTCATCACCAGTGGGACTGTACCAGGACTGTGCTGTACTAGTACAGTCCTGGGGGGCCAGTGCTGATCTCCAGGGTCCTGGCTTGTCCTGGGGACCAAATAACCACTACGAAAATTCAAGATACGGAAACAAATCCGAGCGCTGTCAAAAACTTACCTGAAAAATCGGAAGAATCCCATGCCAGGATAGCTTTCTGCTGGTGTCCTCACTGCAGTCTGACAGATGCCAGGTGGGTAACCTAACCTTTGGCTGCTGTATGTGCCAGTGTAGTCTCAAATGCAAGAAAATGTTGGGTTGAAATTTTCCATTGAAACATCTCTATCTGGCTGAAATGTTCAACAAAGCACTTTGAAGAGAAAGATATTTTATCCAAAAGAATGTCTTGAGTTTAGTAACTCCACTAACTTTGGTGGAAGAAGTCTCCTTTCTGAGCTGATGGTGATTTATCTGCTCTATTAAGTTCAATGACAAAGTGCACAGCGCTTTCAATGGGACCAGAAATTAGACTGCCTGTGAAAAGGCAATGGACGGAGGTTCCACCTCAGTTACTCTGATTTAAATGCGGAAAAGCCCTAGTGACTTATTTTGTGTTATTTCAGCTCTATAGGAACGGAATGGAGAGCAGAGCTGTGCCAATGTACAGCAGCACCGCAATTGCTTAGGCTGGAAATAGAAAATAGTTTAAGCAAAAATATTTTCTTTTATCATGGAATTCCTGAGTGTATTTGAGAAATTACTGATTCAATTCTTGAAAGTAACATAAATTCTTTTCATTTAATGAGAAGTAAAACAACAAATGAAAAAAACCCACACAAAATCCTTTGCCACTTCTCACTTATTTTAAGAATATTCTTACCTGGATATATGTATCTTATTTTCACATTTCTCTCAAGGTACGATTCAGCTAATAATAAATACCAATATCTTATCCCCTGTATTTAGCAAATAAAATTCTATGGTAATTTCACAATCAACAATGTCCAGTGTTGAGGATTTCATTATTAAATCTGATTGAATATGATTAAATATGGTTCATGCTTTCCAAAATGGGTTGCATGATAGATTTAAATGAACTCATTAGCAGTTAATGCAGCAAAGCGCCTTCTAAATGCTAATGTTTGGCTGCCTTTGGCTTGTTAATTAATTGGAAGATTGTGTAATTATCAGAGCTTTCGATTAGCATACATCTATTTCTTTTTATTCCCACATGACAGTTGTTTGCGTGTAACTATTGGAAATTCAATTATATTTATAATAAAAATAGGACATCAAACTGCCCAAACAAGCCCACTGCATGGGAACAGCATCTTTTCCTTTAAAGTCTTTTAAACAGTCTTATTACTGTTATTTTCCAAAAGAACATAGGCTCAGCAGCTATCTCTCAGAACAGAGAAGGGATAGCAAAGTACATGGCTTTGCCAGATAATTACATACCTCTGAAGAGTTGTGTAAGATGCGTGAGGTCTGAACAGGGCTTGGACAGAACCAGGAGCAGAGCTTGGCTTGGGTTTTTTTTCCTCTCTCTTTTTTTTGTTTTCCTCCTTTTTTTATATTTATTTTGTACTTTGCTTTTAAAGGCCAGCAGCCATGAAATGGGGCAGTATGACCCAGATGCCCTATCCAGAATAGATGAGCTGGTGCGTAAGGACATCACACAAACCTGGGTTCCTGGTAGATGTGCAGAACCATGGAGCCACAGGCTTCAGTGCAGGCTGGGAAAGCGACACCTATTAAATACACTGTGCTGATATTTAGGGCAATAAATGTACTGGCAGCTCTACTTCAAGTAGCACAAAAGCATGGAAATAAAGCAGAAACAGTCTCTTAAGCAGATATTAAACACAATGATGGGGCCATAAACGCAACAGAAACTGAGAACTGAACAAGCATTACAGTCAAAGTTTGCAAGAGAAAGACATGGGTTATGAGATATGAGCACTTCATAAACATCAGCGTGGACTCACAAGAGATCCCATAGGGATAACTTGTGTCCAAGTATCCGGAGCTGTAAGGGTCTTGGGTGAAGGAAGAGCAGAGCTTTATCTCCTGCAGGAATTTTGAATGACAATAACAAAAAAATTAAATTGACTCTCAGGATCATTTCTCCTGTGCTTTTCAAGACATGTCTGATTTCTTTAACAAGCCTCCACAGTTGCCTTCACGTCACACACTGAATTCACATGAGTCCTTATGACCTAACAGGGAACTTGTTTATCATCAACAGATTTTCTTTCTACTAAATATGGGATTCCCTGCTGTAGTTATCCAGGGCCATAAACAGCTGGAGTGGCAGCACAGGTGTAAAAGCCAGAAAAACAAACCTTGAGGTTCGTTAGCATGCATGCCATCGCCTGAAAGGAGCCCTTCTCTGCCAGAAGCTGCAAGAGCAACAATGCATTAACATATGGAATAATTAAGCCCAATAAATAATTATTACATTTTCTAGTGAAATAGAACGACTTCATTTTCTCAGATAGTCAACTTGTATCTCAAAAATAAAAATTCAACATGCATCACTTAGATACATCACCTGATGAGTTTGGTTTTTAAATTGCTATTAATTATGGATGTTCATCCTATGCACTTTTATATGGATAGTTATTATTCAAAAATGAGCAACTAGGCGTGAACTAAAGTAGATAACACTTCCTACCCCCCAAGACCTCAACCTCTCCTCCCCCCACCCAAAAAAAGAATCCTCATTCAAAGAGAAAAGGCAAGGAATTATTATGAAGCAAAATGTGTCACTCAACTTCTAAGCTATTGTTTATTTCAGTGCAAAAAAATTGTTAATTCTTTTGTTTTCACTAAAGTAGCTGCCTTGCTATGCAATTCCTCTTTCAGACAGAGGTCTAACTCAATCAGTAGCAGGGGGATTAAAAAAGATAGGGCTTGGTTCTATTAATAATTTACAGTGGAATAGGGATGCTGGGATGGGTATCTTAGAGAAAAATCACACTTCCAACAGATGCAAAGGTCTGTCACCAGCTTTACTGTCATACAGAAACACAGGCGTATCACTGGACACATTACCCAGCACTTAGCCAATTTTGATTAATGCCTGCAAATCCTCTCAGCACCTGCTTCCCATCTCTAAAACATGCAAAGCCAGGTGTTTGCAGCATGTCCTGGAAGATGGCAGCGACCCCCAGCAGCAGCTCGCTGTCAGGGTTTGCTGAAAGCAAAGCCACCTTCTTCCCTCAACCTCCACCACCAGCTTTGAGGGACAGCAAACAGACAGACCAAGGTGAAAGCTCTCCCAGGAGCAGAATATACAGGGCTGAACTGCTGCTGCTTCCTGAAACAGCACCTCTCATCCATCAGACTGCCAGAGAGCCACAAGGGTGCTGCGGAGAGTTTCTAATGATGTTGCAACGATGCCCATTTGAAGGCTTCAACCACCTCCATGGCAGCAGCATGTTGGTGTTTTCAGGCATGAGATTAAGAATTCAGGTAGTCTTAGAGATTAACTACTGAATGGAAATGTCGCTTTTTAAAGCGACTAGAAAAGAGAATCACTGACTCAGCAGCTGTCCAAAACCAGTAGAAGATGCAGGAATATAAATGGGCCCAGAGAAACAGGCCA
Organism: Aramus guarauna; assembly: GCA_013400195.1. Lineage (NCBI taxonomy): Eukaryota > Metazoa > Chordata > Aves > Gruiformes > Aramidae > Aramus > Aramus guarauna. Next base: position 1,553,921 of record VXBL01006287.1, on the reverse strand, counting down.
GTGAAGAATATTATTGCTGAAGGGTGCAGGGACAGGCAACAAACAGAAAAATCAACAGAGTTTTTGCCACAGCCTCTGATGGGGAAGGCAGGAGTCGAGGAGGAAGGAACTGGGCTCCCAGGCAGTTCCTGGCACCTGTGAAGAGTCTCTTGGGCTGATGAAAACTAGATGAAACAGAACTTCAACCATGGCGTTGGGTTGAAAGGTGCATCACAGTGTAGCAGGACACCACCAAAAAATGACAGGAAAGCAGTAGATTTGAATGAAGAATTGCAACTGCTGTAGGAGGCACAGGTCACACCAAATGTTTATAATGACTTTTCAAAGCCAAAGTTACTGAGACAGGGATGAAAATTTTGTTGTACTGAAGTTCCCAGAGATTTGGCTACTTTTGGCCAGCATTCACCTCCCCCTAGAAATATCTATCATGCTAAGAGGGAAAACTCCTTCCACCCTCCTGGGGTACGACATTTATGAATGAGAAAGGCAAAACGTGGCATTGATCAAATACCCTTCCCTGTTGTAGGTTAGGAGATTGCCTTTGATATTAATCGTATAGACATCCCTTTAAATCCTGTATTTAATGCTAACAGCCATGGACTGTGCCCCAGGGAGCTAGAGCAGAGGGAACAGGCAGCACTTCTGCAAGACATTCTAATGCAAGGAAACAAAAACATGGTCTGGAAACAAAAGTGCAGAGTAGCTGACCCCAATCTCCAATGACAGCTGTGCCTGTGGAAGTTTCCCTGTTGCCTGCGAAGGCGACAGCCTGGTACTCTTCATGAAGTCCTAACTTTTCTTTCCTTCCCTCCGTACCTCCACACACACGTACATGCGCATGCTGTAACAGCAGACTAGCTGGAGTGTTCAGAAGAGCACTCCATCTACCCATCGGTTGAAAGGACTGTGGTCCCAACACATCATCTGTTGTATCTGCATTTTAATCTCCTTTTTTCCATACTTGCGGCATACTCTGGCATCTTCACTTCTGCAGATAGCGAAGGCCTGTACACTATCATTTACTCAGCGGACGATGAATCTGACAGTCTAATCTTAACTTCTTAACAGCTGTGTTTATTTACTAAAGTAGTAAATTGTTTCCTCTAAAGCACAGAGGGGTTGGTTTGAACAAACAGCTCTGCAATTTGGTGAGATTTGGTACTTGCACATGCTTTCTCTTGAAACTATACATTTTTCTATCACTGAAGTATCTGAATTATAGGCAATCTTGGGATCCAATCTTTGTTTTAATGACTCCTCCGGCTGCTGTTTTGTATAGAGGAGAAGGAAGGCTGGAAGTACAGTAAATTGGCTTACAGGAAATGGGAAATAATAACTCCACTTACGTTCTGAATCTTACTGACTACATTTGCTCCCATTCTAAGACACTCTTCTGTTTCCTATTTGTAGTTTAGTTGAGATAACACAAGTCATTGCAATACCACATTGCGCTTTTAGCCTGTCTCCGCACTTACACAAACTGGGCACTGGGCAGTTGTGTGCAAGCAGTAATGCTCTAGCTGAAAAGGGGTGCTAGGAAACCTTAATGGGAGTCACACACCTGCACCCTGAAACTCAAAACCCAGCCTTATTAATCCAGACCAAGTCATTTTTTGAATTTCTGGACCTGGCCTTCAATACAAGATGGGTCTTGCTGAGATGCTGGCAGCAGCTGCTGAGCTGCAGGGCTTGCTGCGGTGCCTGGCTTGCACCGCTGTCCCAGCTGTTCCTGCTCTTTCCCCAGGACTGTGAGTGCTTAGAAGCCTGTACAAAGCACAATTACTGCCCTAACAGTGGCGAAAGGAAAGGAAAAAAAAAAATAATCTTGGAGCTTATCGTGAACTAAGTATAGCATTGCTGCAGTAAGCCCAGCTTTTGTAGCAAGTTTTGGAAAACAGTGGAGATGCAGAAATCTAATGGGAAAATAACACATCCTTCTTGCTCAGCAGCAGTGATAAAATAATGCTGATAAAACCTCCTCTTCTAGTTTGCACTTCTCCTTGGGGATATGAAAGTAGCTGAGAATACAGTACTGAGAATACCTACTCCCTCTACCACCACTGAGACTTAAAATCTCTTTCTCAATTAGGGCTGACGAAGGAGATGCCTTTTCTTCTGACTTACTCCCTACAGCAGCAGTTGCACTCAGGCGCCTCCGAGGAAGGGTTCAGGTTGCTCTCCCAATGCAGGCAAGAGCAGAGCGAGCAACAACCCAAAGCTAGAAGTGATCTGCATACTGAAAGTACAGTTTATACCTCTTCACCCCTTTTCAGTCATTCCCCACATACCTATAGACACAAGAGCACCCTAAGGTGCCCATTTGCTGGAGAATACATCCAGAAATCTCAGCACGTATCAGGTTTTGGCCAGAGTGCGGGTAGATGCAGCAGCTGCGCTGGTCTAACAGCTCACCCTGCTGCTGGGCGATCCCACTGCCTCCACGGCTGCCGTTCCGCCCTGGAAAGGGAACATGATAAAATAAAAACTGCCAGTGGTTTTTTTTGCGAGGTCAGTGAGCTGAAGCAGCTTACAGAGAGGAACCAGGTCTCTCTTTTTGGGAGTTTTTAACCATTCCTGTACCCAGGAACGCATGCTGGAGGCTGTCTTACCTAGGTTGGGTAGATGCTGTGTAAGTAACGCGCCTGGAGCTGGCTGCTCTGGTGGCCTTTCAAGGGCTGTTGCACACTGGTCAGGGCTGCTGCGAGTGCTAAGTGGAGTGCTTCAGAGAAGTTTCAGATATTTGATTTTTACAACTTAGTTTTTCCCTCAAAATCTGCATTTGAATTGAAGTTATTTGTACGTGGTCTCAACTGAGAAATGACATGTCGGGTAGTTTGCAGGTGTTTGGGGTTCTCCAGTTCTAAAAAGTAGTATGTGTTTAAAGATTTTTATTTGCAATAGATTTGGTTGGTTTTGAATCCTTGTGACATTGGTCTATTTAAAAGAAGCTTTTGGGGAGACAAAATAGCTGTCCGGTCAGAAATCAGGAATATGTAGGTCTCCATGAGATAGAAGCAGCCTTGACTGAAATATATTTTTATCACACTAAAAAACATTTATTGCCTGAAAGCATGTTTAATATAAAGGAGCAAAAGTTCTTTCTTTCTTACCAAGTACTCTTTCCAAGTGTATTAGCATATCACTGGAGCATTTTATGAATTCGCTTTTCTGTTTTGTTTCAATGCAGGCATCATGTACATCCCCAGTTCCCATGGTACCCTTCCCCATTCTCACTATTTCTGGGACATTTCTGTGGCAGTATTGGTTTGGGAGGGTGGTCCCGGGTGGAAACTGTGAGCAGATACAACCCTCAGCCTGGTCCTCCGCCCTATCGGGGAGGAAATGGCTTCAGAGTAGGGAATTTTATTCCTAGCTTTGCCATAGACCTGCTGGGCAACTCTGGACAAAACCTGTCACTAGCTGAAAACCAGGAGTGGGGAAGAGCACAAATGAAGACTGTAGAAAAGAGTTGTTTACATAAAAATTCCAAGAACAGTGGGGTCCCATCTTTGCTGGGATGTCAATAATACAAACCCATATATTATTGAGCCACTGTTTGCATTTATTATAAGAGAATTGCAACACTGGGAGTTGTATTTCATTTTCACCATTCCGCCCCCCCC
>VXBL01006287.1:1430194-1550233 GCA_013400195.1 Aramus guarauna | reverse complement strand
ATACTTCTTATTTATAAGATTCTTATTTCAGTATTCATTAGATTGTTTGTCAAGAAGAGCAGCTGGTGTTGATGAATTGATTAAGATGTGCTGAGGACAGTTCAGCCTAAAGAAGAAAAGACACAACAACAGATTTCAAATATGTAAAAGGCTGCTGTGAACAATAACGAACCAGCTTTTTCTCCCCCCACCCCTAATTCAGGGTGGACGAAATAGTAAGTTTTTAATTGCAACAAAGAAGATTCAGATTAGACAGAAAAGTGTTTTAACATTGAGGCTGTCACAGTATTGGAACAGATTGCTCAGGAAAGCCTTTGAGACCAGATTAGCAGCTGTCTGTCAGAAGCAGGCGCATGCAGCCTGTCAGGCTGCCGAGCGCTCTTCGAGACCTACAATGCAGTCATTTCCCCTTGCCTTCCGAATTATTTGAAGACACTGTTATTTTCAGACAAAACCTCCAAAAGCTGGAGTCTTTTTTGATCTTGCTTATTTAAAAGTCCTCCTAAAGTGGAATGAAATGGCTGAAAAGCTGGGGAGACAGAACTCTCCCAATTCCTGTATCCATGCATGTAAAATTTGATCCAGCTGTGAACGACACAGAAATCCACATAATGGGCTGATGTTCAAACTAACAGAGCACTATGGGTACAGATTTCTTATTCTTTCTTATTTCTTGTCCAATTCAGAGGCATAACTTACCTGCAACAAGAAAAGCTCCAATGGAAACACTGAGTTGATTTATCCACCCAGCCAAGCAAACAGTAATAAGTCAGGAGATAGATAAATAAATAAATGGGTCAACAAGTATTTTGCACTTGAATGCTGCGGATAAGAAATCATGTATGTAAAACCCAAACTCAGAGGCATACCCACTGCCCAGGCAACAGCAACAAACTACACCTCTATTTAACTGACATTTCGAATGGGTACTGAACAGGAAATGTCGCGCCTTTAACAACACACAGTGCAAAGTTATCATTTGTTCTCCATAAAGGCTATCTTGAATGATTTCCTGTAAAATTAGCTGCAGGAACTGAAATAGAGTATTTAATAGAATAAAATAATAGAATATTTAATTCAGCACACAGAGCAAGATTTACTGGTTTGAGCATGAGATGGTAAACAACGCAATTGCAACAAACTATACGCACTCCTACTTCTTTGCCTTGGGAATTGGCTTCTGGCTTCAAATTACTTACTGCTAGAAAGCAGTTTGTTCCCATCCACCTAATCACAGCACCTGCCTTTGCTGCAGTATTCAGGCAAACTGGAGATAGATGAGAAGTGGCAATAGAAAGTGAAAGAAGTGCAAAACTTTCAAATAACAATTTTAAAAGTAAACTAAGCATCAGTAATTGCAACTATTTTCCTGAGGTGGGAATTTCCTACCTTACAAAATGATTCACTTACAAGAAATTAAGGGATATATGTCAGAATCTACTGTGGCTCCCAATTTAAGTGTTAGGAATTCATGGTTATATTATCATAAAAAAGTCTTTTTCCATATTTATAAAGTGTAAAGCCACAATGCAGTTCAAGTGTAACAGCTAGCAGACATTATGCTCCTCGTAGCTTTTCTAATAGCAAACGCTGCAGCACTGCAACTCTGTGAGCAAGAAAGAGATTGTAAAGACCCAATGCCGCTTTGGAGAACCATATTCAGGTGACTTACACCCTACCTGTGCCTGTCATTTATTACAGACCTGCAGATGTTCTTGTCAATAGAAGACATTTGAAGCAGGGACAAATGTAGAAATTTAACTACTGGAGCCTGTAGACTTAGTATTTTCTATCAAGGCTGAGACAACATGCAAGAAGAGCAAATGGTGCCTCAGATTTGTTGTATGTGCACTTCCATATAGTAGAATGGGAAACAGCATCTTTAATTGATGGATTTTTAATATGTCAGGAAAAAAACCCTTCACCCAACAACATTTCTTTTCAGAAGTGCTACCCTAAGTCTGCTTGCACTGAAGTAACTGGAAATTTCCCCTCAGCATTGCTATGACCAAGGACCTTTTATTCTCTAACTGGGAAGGGAGAACACTTAATCCAAGCTGTCATCAGTCCAGTGAAGAAGTCTCAAAACATTCAGGAACATGTAATTCAGAAAGCTTAAAATGCAGTGCTCTCAAGGTAACAAATCAGGGTTCTTGGCATCTAGAACAAGTCAGAAAATCTGTGTCGAAACAAGGAAACAGTCTGCTGAAAGTACTTGACCTCTATTGAGACTTCTTGACATCCGTGTGAGAGTAAAACCTTGACTTGGTATCTGAAGAATGAATCTAGGAGCTGAACATTTTCACATTACATATATTAAGAAAATGTGTGTCTTTTTTTTCATCCTTCATCTGTCCTTTATTATGGCATCAATTTTCAGTTGGTCAGATGGATAAGAAAGCCTCTGCACTGCAGGTCTCCTGGGGCCTCTCTGTTCCTTAAGGACAAATTGTACTAACTGGGGCATCATCATTCTCTACAAAATCCTCAGCAAATTCCTTCTAAATTACTATTCTCTTACAGCTGCCCTGTGCTGACATCAGGGAACCAAAGACGTTGCTTAGACTCTGATTAAATCATTTCCCTACGAGATAGGGAACACGGATTTCAGGAATACCTGAGATCACGAGTTCCTACAGAATTACAAAACCCAGATTGTTACAGCATGAGGATAACTAAACTTCAAAGGGAAGATTCAGGCAGTAATGGCGTGATGCACCTACCTGCAATAGTCTCATCCTCATGGAACAGAGGTGGGTACCACTACCACAAAAGTGTAACATCTATACACTGCAGCACCTCGCTGTGGTTCCTGCATCTCGGGGTGACCACACTCCAGAGGAGAGCATTTGTGCTAGTGAAGTTTCAAGGCACAAAAACTTTCTGTATCGTGGTATTAGTTAGTACTAACAGTGTCTCAAAACCATGGAATTGCTTCAATATTGCACTCTCGAAATTCAAACAATGACAAAGAAATCTTGAAGTGCACTCAGATTCCAGGTGAAGGAATCCAAGGCTGGTTTTACACTTGTAAAATACAGTCCCTCCTCTGTTTTCAATCCATTATGTATGCTTTTCAACAGCAAGTTTCAACATACTAAAATAAATTGATTTTGATAACATTACTGAAATAAGAAAGCTACTACTTTTGAACATATTATAGCAAATAAATAGTCTACATGAAAAAGCAGTAATTTCACCATAAAATTCAAGCAACATTGAGAATAAACTGTCCGGGTTCCCTCACTTGGATTAAGAGAAGAACCACAAGTCTAAAGGAATTAAAACATCATTATGTACAGATGGATGCATGTTATTTCATGCGTAAATCTAAGTGGTTTCAAATACCTGAAATACAGTAACACAAATAACGTTCCTTTGCATAATCAAATCGAATCACTCTGTACAAATGGATCTCTCGGACACAAGACTGCATTACCTACCATACAGGAGCCTGCTCCCACGCCTCCAAAGTCTTCTCAGCAGCTGGGGTGTAGCTGTGAGCGTCACTAGACTCAGCTGCTCTTCCACAAGCGTACGGGCAAGGAAAAGATGAAGCACGTAAAACGCACACGTGAGAAATTGGTTCATCTAAATCAAACGCATAGCGGTAATTGGTGGCAGAGGATAGCTTCACTGTTTCAGAGGATCCTACAGCGTGTTCATACAAGGGTATGTAGTACGATGTATTACCTCCCACTGCTTCTTACGCATTGTCTGATGTGGAAATGTGCCAAAAGGAATATTAAAATTAGTGGTTTGGTCTATCATTTCCCCAACTTAATCACCTGTGAATCTGCTGCACCGAGCATTTAAAATTACTGGTATATAGCATTCAGGCAAAGTAATATCAAAATATATTTTATTCTGGACCTCTTTCAGATCTGATTCAAATTACAGTTGTCAAAGCAATACAATGCAAAGGGAAACTGCAACAGAAAATGTGCCTAGAAGGGGTATAAGGGCCTTGGGGACAAATCATTGTGATGTAGAACCAAAATACATCATAAAGTGTAATTAACATGGTCCAGGACAGTATAGAACATCTATATCAGTCTTCTTTAGACAATAATCATGAAAACTGAACAATAAAAGTCCTTTAAACAAGTACAAAAAACTGTCATGGGCTGGTTTACACTTTTACAACAGTTGTAATTTAACTGGATAACTGAAGAAATGATGCAGACATTTTAATCCAGTGCTATAGGTAGGCTCACAGAATTAGACCCAAAGGATTTGTAACTCCAAATGAAACCATTACAACTACAATGTCAATGTCAGGAGAGAGAGAAAATTACTTCTGTATTCTAGAATTACTGTTCTGCACACTGCAGTCTGTTGAGGACAAGATTGCAAAGTACACTGGACTAGCAACAACATGCAGACTGTTTTCTTGTATTTACCCACAAATGTCAAAAAACATTAGGAAGTAAAAATGAATGATTATTTAAAAAAAAGAAAAAACAAAACAAAAAACATGCCTCAAGTTATTGTCAAGCTTCAAACTTAAAGGCAGAGAAAGCGAATTATGTACTTAAAACTACTGATCTGAAGCACTATTAACACTAAATCTGCAATCCGCAAGAAATGGCAGATTTTCCTGGTTCGTCTGCCTTCCATCAGACTGACAGCGAAGACAGCCACACTTTCACAGAACGTGGTATTTCAGAGCTTTCTCTGGGGGGAGAGGTGAAGACTGCTCCACAGCTCTCTCCCTATGGAAAATGTGAGGGATCTTGATGGAGATTTACTGCTGTCTCCCGAAGCCATATTTGCTTCTAACATGCCACAATGTTGCTTCTGCTTTCTTCGGACTTCTGGAGAGTGTGAAACTGATCCCACCGGGGGAATGGGTCTACAGGACTTTGGGAAGGGAGAAGCTATCACGCTTATCAATGAATAAGGAACACTGGGCTAAATCCGGCAGGCCCTGCTCTGGCAAAACCCCCACCGAGGCCGAGGGGAGGCTCGGCGCGAGTGAGATGTGGCTCGTTTTTACCTACGCGGCATGCTGTACGGTATCACACAGACCCAACGCCTCCGATGCTTGTTCTGGCAAGGTTTTCTCATGAAGTGAAAGACAATGGGATTTCTGGTTAAGTAAAGATTGGAAAAATCGGGTCCCAAGGCTCCTCTTCGCTAAACAGACAAAAACATACAACCTTTTATTTACAAGCTGAAAAACCCAGTTTGCGATTTTAATGGAATTCCTTCAATTCAGCAGAAGTAAATGCATCGGCTGCTAAGATTGCTCCGTAGGCAAACTGGCACAACCGCCCTATGCCACCTACTATTTTTCCTAAACACAAAGAACATTTCGAAGGTACAACGTCCCATTAAATACCCTAGCATGAGGTAAGCAGTGTAAGGAAAAGGAGTGCTTTTTTTAAATGAAAATTAATTAAAATTGGTAGAAATCTTTGGCCTTTCTCTCAAGATGCATTAAAGTGTCATGAAATCAAGAAACATGCTTCAAAATGCCATGTCATTCTGACTCTGGTAACTATTACCTCCCTCCACCCAACCCAGAAAAAGAGGCACTTTTAGTGTTTCATATAAGATTTCCAATCATCTAGTAGACACGCTAAATAACCCTGCACAATTGTAGCCCCAGAATAAACTGAGTTTATCAACATTACAAAGAGTCTAAAAAAGCTTTTATGAGGACTTAGATATTCTCTTAACTACACTAAAAAGTCCACTGGTTGGGAATCTACATCAATTTAAAAATGCAGAAAAAGGTAAAGTAAAAATAGAAAGAGAGGAACTCTACAGAAACCTGGACCTAATTATGCGGAAATGAGAAACGGGATTCTGAGATAGATGCATAGAAAGACAGCGAACTCAAGAGCAGTTCATTTCTTATCCCATCATTAATTCTGAGCCCAGTTTTTCCCCTTCCTTTTATCCTCTGTTTGGATATTTGCCCATGAATATGTTGAACTGGAAAAAATAGGAACTGTAATGTATGCAAAGGCTTATGCACACGTTTGCCTTTACACTTGGAAAACGGGCGCAACGAAATTACGCAGTATGTAAGACTAAGCATGTGCACACATTTGTACAAAGTTAGGGTCTTACTGACATTTGGCATACTCAATTTCAAGGAACAATTTGGATAATCTACCTCATTATTGAATACGAGGTCTTTGTGCTATAAAAGATAATAAGTCATGTCATGGTTCTCTTTTTTTTTTTTTCTTTTTGCTTCACATAATCACAGAACCTAGCACACCTTGCATGCATGCATTTAACAGTGTATAAAACAAGAGGCGAGAAGAGGTGTGAGCAGGAGCAGCACTGTGGCATGCTAGTAAAGGACAACAATAAAATATCTATCGGCCGGATCCTTGGCTAGCGGAAACCGGCCCCGTTCCCCTCCAGTGGGTACCGCTGGTTAACGCCAAGTTGGGGGTCTCAGCCTGCGTGGCCAGGGATCCGACGTTCCTGCAGAACTGTGCTTCAAGCACCTGAAAACCCTGGACCTGTGATACTGAAGCTCTGTTTTATGTATTTCTGAATATGTGATACTATGCTTAAGCAACTAGGATTACAACCAAAACAGCTGATGATTGAGAAAGAGGAAAATGGCAATACCCTAAAACATGGCTGTGTGATTTCGCAGCTATGTCACAGAATTCCACCACAATTGTTTAGATTGGTTGAAAGAATCATCCAAGAACTTTTATGAAAATGAATAAACTGTCCATATTAAAATACAAAAGTACTATCAAGAATCACTTCTGACTTTCAGATTTAAATTCAGTGCAATTGACAAATGCATTGCTAAACGAAAAATGCAGCTTAAACATACTCAAAACATTTGTGTCTATTCCTGGGAGCACAGTTTAAAATTATTGCACAGAATTTTTTTTTATTTTTATTTTTTTTCATTAAATGACAGAGGTCAGCCACAGTCATGGACCTCCAGCAATAAAAGCAATATTTCAAGTGCCAGACACTGAATATATTAGGTTTCCTACATATTGTAACTCACAGGGTAATTGCTCTAAACATTTGTAATATGTTCCAAAACCCTAAAAATAGCTGGCACCGAACCACCACGGATGACTGTCTTTATGGATATGACTTTTTGTTGGTTTTAAACGCTGTGTACGATAGTATTATAATCCTGGGGTATATATAAAGAATGTACTGTTGACTTCTCTTAACCACTGGCAAATTGCTACCCTACCTTAGCCAAACTCAGACTTGCTTCAAGTCGTGTTTATTCCATGGAAATAGCAGAAATCAATGCCTAAAGAACAACGGTTAAAATGTCAAAGCTGCGTTATCTCAATTATAATCAACTTAGGCCTAACTTGGGGGGATGAAAAAAACCAACCCAAAAACAAACAAACAAACCAAAAAAAAAAAGTTAGAGACTAGCAATCATAAGCCACAAAATTATTTGTGATTGCAATAGTGTTATAAAACGAATAACTTTGCAAAGCTCTGTAATATAAACCATTCTTTAAGTAAAATGCCTGTGACATAAATTTGACAACCTCTCTTTTTATAAATTTACACTCTTGGAATCTTATGCAAGACATGATGCAACCTTTTCGACTACACATACGCGTAAACACAACCTCATGCTATCATTTACAAATAAAATCACTATCAGTATACTTTTCATCACATGAGCAGAAAAAGGTTTGCCGTATACATCTGTCATTGTAAGAAAAATACTTGATATTGTAAACAGAGTAAAAGACACTATATAGTAGTGATTATTAAAAAAATAGCAGCTTACATCTACCCTATATTTGGAAAAAAATGTAGTCACAAGATACAATAAACTGCAGGACTGGAGCAGCAGGGGAATTAGTGCAAGTATTCATCTTTTAAATAAGCTGAATCACTGCTATTAAAATAAACTTGAAGCAAGTCCTCTGTTTAAGGTTTGGGTTTTTTTTAAATCTAAGGTAGTAAACATTTTGCCTCTTAATGGCAGTGTTATCAAATATATGCCAAAGATTTTATTTTAATAAAGAAAAATTACATGAGATACTTTTAATACTGGAGTTTGGTTACAATTATACATCTAAGCTCCTACAAATAATGATGGGCAACTCTCAGAGAAGCTGTGGCATGAACCCTTGTCCAGAAAGATCTTAACCTCTTAAAAACGATCCCCCAGCTATACTTTGCTCCTTTTCACAATAGTGCACAATTTAACCATATGTTAGCTATGGTCTTAAAGCAACAGAAGATGCATTTTTTCCTCTTTTTTTGTCCTTTTTTTTTTCCTTTTTCTTTTTTTTTTGCATCCCTGTATTTTTCTTTTCTGTATTTTTGTGCCCTTGATTCTTAAGTTTGGCAGAATTATGTCCCAAATAAGAAACTACTGCATTTCAGCCATGTCACCAGAAAATAAAACATAGCATTATACCCATTACTGTCATACTTCGTAGGTGAGCAGGACATGAAATATCACGCCTCAAAGAAGGATTTTTTTTTTTTTTTTTCTTCTCTCTCCATAATCCCTTTTCCACCCTCCCTCTGTTCACAAAATTGTGCTCTGGGAGACACAAAATGTACCAAACATTATCAGGTTCAATCTACCTCTTCAAAGAATGCATTAAAATATGTTTCAAAGAAACATTTTTTTCCAAGGTGAAAAAAAATATAAACAAGAAACTAATTCACTCCCTTACTTCATGCATCCGTAAACTTAACCAAAACAAAACAGAAAACCCAATGTTTAAAAGCAAAGAAAAAACTACTGCTGCAGATTTCTGGAAGTCCATTTTCTCTGTACACACAAACTGCTCAACTACTGAGAAGGAAAACAAAAATACCCCACAATCCATTGTCATAATGGATTTAAAGGGGAAAGGGGCAATGAAGGCTGCCATTAGTATCTTCTGAATTTGGTAAGTATATGGGTCTGCTCTTGTATACGGTATATTTCTCTCTCTCGCTCGCTCTCTCTTCTGTTTTTCATATCCAAAACCTTTAAACGTTATTTTGGGGCACAGCAGATTCCAGCACTTGGTGAACAGGATTCACAAGCTGTGACAAAACTCTGTCATCCTCTTCAGGGTGTAATTTTTTTTTTTTCTTCTTCTTTTTTATATACAGTATATGTATATATTTCTTTTACGTTTGGCTGTAGTGGACTGGCCATGGTTCAATTGGGACTATAGCAGTACATGGGTCAGGGACAGTCATTTTGGCTATGTACACATTCATAGTCGGTCCATGGCTTCCAACTAGTAGCGCTATTTCCGTAGGTCTAATACACAAACCTGTAAGAAAAAAAAAATACACATATAGAAAACTTACATTGCACAACATTCCACAATTATACAATTCTGTGTGCAATATCCAAGCAAAACCTATGAAACAGATTGCGTGAGTTTCATCTGGTGGCTTTTACCAATAGACTTGGGGGGGGAACATCACCAGGTGAGCACTTTGGTTATGAGCACCCAGCCAGACCTGCTAAGGGTACTGCTGCCTCAGGAATTACTATCAGAACATTAACTAGTCAGTGTTCTAGTTCTGTCAGATATAGGAATCTACTAGTAAAATATAATCATATAAAAGCTATGCTTTTAGTCATCAAACAGTTCAAATGTGCTTCTATTTGCTTAGTTATTATGAGCTATAAGTATATTTAAAACTGAGGGGATGAGGAGGGCTTTCGCTAGCAAACAATATAAAACAAAATAAACCCAACATTTTTAAAAAGAGCAAAAACTACATGAAAAGCAATCTGTTGCAAGTACAATCAGCCTCTTGGGTCAAATTGACTGGAAAGGTTACACAGCATGTATACACAAGGCTCATCTAAAGTGGAATGATGATTAATTTCTACGCAGGACATGCCTTTGAGCTTTTGTTCCTTTCACAATACTGTCTATACTTATTAGACTAAAATGATATGAAAGGACAATCAAAGTTAATTCTCCAGAATTTAGTCTACTTAAAATTTTTTTTGTTTTGCTGCTTTTTCTGTGAAATGCAATGCAGAAGATATGTCATTCCTATTGTGCAGCACAATAACATCACCTACACTGAACATTTGCCCTCAAAAAGGGCAAAGAGGCAAAAGTGAACTTGTTTCCGGACTATAATGGAAAGCCCAGCCACGATGAACACATTTCCATGGTCAGCCCCAGTAGGGACAGAAAATTTAAATTAGAGGCATCTTCACTTTCTGAGCTTTTTAGAGGGTTTAGAACAGTAACATGTTAAGCTGGAATAAAGACATTTGCATAAATCCTTTCAACATCACAACACCCTTGTATGTGAAAATCTACATGTGAGCTGGCTGTACTAAACTTCAGCTACAAGAGGAAGTTTTGTCTCCATTGTTAGTCAAAAGATTTCCCAAAGATGCTTGCTGTTAGAGTGTCAAACAAGTCCAGCTGCACTTACTGAACCATCTGAAGCACTTGCTCCAACTTTGTCTCCTGCTGCATTCCAGCAAACCTCAAAAATCCCTCCTGTTCCCCGATAACTGTGAACTAGGGCACCTGTCTACAAAGGGACAAAACATGTAATTAGTATGACAAAATCCAAGCGAACAAGTAAAATTTGTATAACATGTAAAACTTCCCCACTGCTTTTAAAAGCTGAAATTCCCAGAGGAAATGGTCCAGATGAGACTCGTAGACGATCTCAGCACTGTGTTAAAGGACATGACAGACAATTATCGCATCTTGATCTCTTGTGTTTGACAGGCAAAAGTGGGGATGGTCACAACTACTTCCAATTAGTAAAATGAACCTTTCAAAAATTAATATCCAAGTCCCAGTAGCCAGATATCACCTCTTGCCTAACGACAAGGTCCTTAAGCTTTCACTCACAATCAGCCCTTTTTTGCCAGAAAAAAACAAAACAAGTAATAGTGTCCTCTCTTAGAAAGCTACATAGAAACGTTTGGTCATCATTGTATTTTCTCACTTTACATTCTCTTGTTTTTCAGTGAAATTAAATGAAATAGGTATCAGATTTGCATGTCTACATCCAGTCAGCATTTTTCAACACCAAACCAGTTTTATCAGGAATTTAAAAGTTCAGAGTTAAAAGACAATTTTTGGATGCAACACGGTACTGGAGACACTTTGTTGAACGTGTTCTGTTGGTGGTGGTTTTTCAGTTGGGTTTTTTTTTTGGTTTGTTTGGGAGGTTTGGGGCTTTTTTTACTAAGTAAAGACAATGTAAAGACAATTATTACTTCACCATAAGCAAGCACTCAAAGAGAGAAATTAAATGCACATCCATTAACAGAAGTAACCTTAGAACAAAGAGAAAGCAAATCAGCATGTGAGGAATGGCAAAGCTCTTTGTGGCCGAAACACAGTGGAGCACAAAGGTTGGAAGGGTGCTGATGGAACAGACCAAACCACAAACTTCTCAACAGCCAGAAGAGCTATACCTGTGTATTCCAGATGTGTACACATTTATCAAAGGAGCCGCTGGCCAGGTACCTGCCGTCAGGACTGAAAGCTACACTGTACACAGGTTCTTGATGTTTTGTCAGAGTATGAATACAAATTCCTCTGTCTACATCCCATAACCTAACAGTAGAATCAAAGGATGCACTGTCAAGGGAAAAAACACAGATTAATTACATCTCAATTTCACATATTTTTGTTTCGAATATAAACACAATATGATAAAGTATCCTACATGCTTCAAAACATTCTGTGAACCTACATATATAAAGAATGAAGTAAAAATAATGCTTAACACGCACTTGAAACCAGGATTAAGTAGTACCTTGCTAACATAAGATTGGCATTTGGATTATTTGTTCCTGGTCCTGTAGGACTCCATTTGATAGTATAAATTTCTTTGTTGTGTGCTTGTAAGTCGTGGACACAACTGTCTTGTTTCATACTCCAGATCTATGATAAAAACAGAAGAAAACACAAAGACATTTAGCACAACGTTGTACTCAAATACATGTTACATCTTTATCGTTTGCAGCCTGACTGCTACCTTTTAGGCCGCTCAAAACATTTGCTGTGACTGCTGAGTTTCTAGAGTAATTATGACAAGTATTATTCCAGCACCCTTCATTCTTTGAGTTAGAAGTACCCAATGGTGTTAATGAGCAACAAGGGTTCTGTCCGTAGAAACCAGTCCGGTGCTAACTGGAAGATCCTTGAAAAGTGCAAGGATGAGAAGAGATGCTAAACCGAGAAGAGTAATTATGTATATGTTCATGTCGGAATTGACAAAGTATCACAGTCCTATTTTTAAATGAACGTCTTGCTACACACTCTGAGTGAAGTAAAGAGATAGTAGAGAAAATTTCTGTTTTCATACAAAGCCATAGATGCATATTGCCAGAACCATTACGCCATTTCCCTGGCTTATTAGGATTTGCATTGCCAGGTGTTTGTTAAGTACTGAACACAGTTCCTTAGGACTCCGGCTCCTGCATGATGACCTTCAACAAACAAAATTACTTTATTCTATTAAGAGTTTGCATTGCCGCTACAGATTTGGAAGGGTTTTATACCTTTTCCTAAATCTGAAACTTAGTATGGTAGATAATCATCTGAATGCTTTTTTTCTTAAATGACATTTGTTTCAGTAGTGCTTTCAGCTCACTTTTTGTTAGAAAAAGCTACCAGGAACATGTTTAAGCGCAACTGTATTTAAGAAGCAATTGGGATGTATGTTTAAATGAACGATGCTTTTCAGAAGTGGTGCCTCACTGAAGGGAAAATTGATTTTCAATGTGCAGACAGAATTAAAATTGTATTTCCAGTTTAAATTGATGGGCTCAAAATCTAGCTTCTCTTCCCAAAACTAGTATAGATGAAAAGAGTCCATATTAGCTGCCCCGGAGAACATCAACTGGCATCACAAGAGAGAAAAAATAAATTAAAAAAAACCCCAAACAAACAAAAATACCCACTAGGCATCTTCCATATGCTTCAAAACCTGACATTCATTCCTACTGCCATTGAAAAGTGATGCACAAGTGATCAGTGATGCATGGACTTATCTACAAGCAATTGGTTTTCCCGTTAATCCTGAACAAAATGGTAAAATTCTTTCCAGGCTGGGCTGAATTCAAAAACAGCAACCAAGAAGTTAATTGCCTGAACTGCCTGAGCCCACAAACGGTGACCTGTTCCCAGTTGTCACCTCTCTACTCACTGAGAGGCAGCAGCATCAGCTTGAGTCTAGACTGGAATTCATCTCACCTGAGTTTCAGCTGTTAAGTGTTAAATATCCAGCTCAAGCTGACTGTTTTGACTCCATCCATTGCCAATGGAGAACAACTGATGCTCTCAGGGGGTTTACTCATCACACTTGACTTACACTTAACTCAGGAAAGGATGAATTGCTCTTCAGTCGTGCTAGACACTGTTGACTAAAGATGTCTAGACATCTAGCTTTCAACCGGAGGCTTAATGCTTACATGTTTATATTTAGATAAGGTGACTTCCATTGCAAGTGCCTGACTCTGTGCCAGCACAGGAGGGCATATGTGGCTACTCATTCAGCCGTTCCCTGAATGGCTGATTAAACAACAGTGAGCTAGATGGAAATAACTGTCCGATGGGCTACTAGTAGAACAGCGCTGTCAACATAAAAACCCATATCCTGAAACTCTACCAGTGCTAAACATCCACTGAATACAGCGCAGTATGGGACTAATGGAAAAGCATCTGTAACGTGGAAACAGGACAGGCCTGTCAGGCATGAACAACTTCACTTCTACTGCATCTAACCTGGTGGTATTTCTGTGTGGATCTCTAGGGCACCTAGAAGTCCTATGTTTAAGCTACAGTGTCCTCTGCATTCACAGGTTTGCCCCAGTTGTACAAGAAAGTATGTCACTATGAATTATTTGGAGGAAAAGTATAGACACACTTGAAAACTGTAGAACGATTCCTGATGAATTGGAAAAACCAAGGAATACAGAGTCTCTTAAGAAACAATATGCCAAAGATTATAAGTAGAAAGAAGGGGAAAACAGAAGAAAACCAGGAAAGGAGCTAGTCACCCATTCTTGTGTATGTGACGCGACAAGCATTCCAACTCTTCCTTTTAACCAAAAGCAACCATCAAGCGTGACAGTTTAATGATTAATGACCTGATTCTGTAAACAGCTAAAAACACCTAATAAATCATGCTCCAAGTCTCAGGGTGGCAGCCTGTAACAAGTTCTCTGGACTGAAGCTTGGCTCTGATTAACAAGGATTTGCTAGGATTGCCTAATCTTGTTACATTAAAAAAGAACAAATATTAGACGACATGGCCGGTGCAGTGATACTGCTGGATTGCCTGAACTAATGGTGTGCATTCCAGAACCCTACAAAGACAACAGCCATCACCAGAACTCCCATTACCTTTAGAGTCATATCATCAGAGCAGGATGCCAGAAGATTACCAGTTGGATCCCATTTGATTGCGTTTACTTCATTCTAAAATTGAACAGTGAGAGTAAGTTGGAGTCTTCACTTCCATTACAAATGACAGCTTACAAAAGATAAAGTTGGACAGCAGTTATGAGTATTTGTACAATTGTCAGCATTTTAACATTTAATTTTCATTACTAGCTTTGCCTTCAGTAACAACTTTTTCCTGCCTGCTCATCACATTTCCCCGCGCATGCTCTTACACAACATAAGCTCCGCATAGCAAAGTCGTAAAGTTACCATGTTTCTTCTTCGAAAGCTCACTTTTGCTATGCCATCCTGGCACTGGTAAAAAATGCTGCACATGGGAATGAGAATTGGTCTCATAACGACAGAGACTACAGTTACTATATGACCTTAACTACAACTACCTGCCTATACATATCTGTTGCCTGTTGCCAAAGACCAACCATGACACAATGCTGTATACTGGCAAGTATACTGGGGCCCCAAGCTCTCATTAATAAAAGTATCGTATAGCAACCCCCAATTTTCCAGTACTTACTGTGTGACCCTGGAAGGTTTTGATGGGCCTATCTTGTCCTAGTTTACAGACGTGAATACACATGTCTGTACTGCAAGAGGCAAATGTGTTGTTACTCTGCCAATCAACATCTAATGCTGGTGCTAAAAAGAAAAAGACAGTTAAAACTATGGTATGCATTCTGCAGGAGTTTGATTTGCAAATTTAGCATGCACCACCTTAGAACAAAAGCCCACAAGAAGCAACCGTTAATCTTACAGCAGTTCTAAAGATAATCGAACACTATGAACAGTGAGAAATGGAGCCAAAACCAGTCTTACACAAAGAAATGAAATAAAATTTAATAGAGGTCATTAAAACATGGAACATATCTGAAGTGAAACAGTTATACAGAAGACAGTGCAGCAGGACAACAAGCTGTAGTTAAGTCATCTAAAAATAAATGTCAAGAGTCGGCACGAGGAACAGGTTCCCACAACTTAACACATCGTCATACATGAGCTCATCTCCAATAACAGTCCATGCTTGTGCTCATAGATGGCAGCCAGTGAAAGGTAATTATTTATTTCCTTTCTTTAAGAAGGTGTGGTAACTTGAAGCTTAATCATGGGCGACATATTCCATTTGGTCAAGCCAAGATATTTATGGCAGACAGCACACAGAATTGGTCGGAGTAAATAAAGAATTGATGGCTTTGATTGTTGTCATGCCACTAAAAATGTAGAGCGAGTGGAATAAAAAGTGGAAACAGACATTTCTTAAAGGTCCTTCAATGGCATGTTCGTCATCCTCTCTATTCTATTTTCCAGCTGATTCTGGCAGGCTTGCGCAGCATGCAGCCCACAAAGCAATTTGTCTGACCTCCTGAGAGGCTGCACTCTCATCCCAGCTGGCCGGCGAACAGCCTTTCAGCTGGTTTGTGGCCAAACAAATTGGGGATAGCACAGCAGGCAGCGCGGAACAATGGGATGCAGAGCTGGGATTACTGTAGCAGGAAGATGACAAATGCAGTCCTTAGCTGATAAAGACAAATCCTTCGTGGCCCACCCACTTGATTTGTCTGCCACTGTACTACAGAAAGTCAGTAATATTTGGGTTCTCTCTTACGACTTTCAAAGAACTGCAATAAAATTGTGAGTTATAAAGTTATAAAATCAGAACGACTCTATCTTTGTTTACGTTCTCAAAATTCATAAGACTATGAATATGGGAGTCAGTACGCAACGACTGCCTGTAATACTTTAAAATGGTGTAAATAAGCTCCATAAACTTCAGATCTATTTATTTATTTTTTAAAATAAGTAAAACTTTTTTTGTCTCTTCAGATGACATTCCTGAATGATCAAAAATCCAGACTTACCAGAATGAAAAGGAAACTGCTGCTTCGCTTCACCAGTGTGGGCATCCCAAATAATTGTGGTCTGTATTAAACAGATAAATAAACAATAAACAAACTTGTACAAATTGCTGATATCTCCACAACTATCACCATTCCCATGTATCGGACTACCTAGTCTACTCCCGATTTCCCAAACCTGTTCCCAATTATATATTTCTAGTGTTTTACCCTGTACTAAAAGGAAATGGCAGTAGATGTACAGACAACAGTAGAAAAACTTAACTTATGCTGTAAAATTTGAAAGATGTTTAATCACATTCTGAGGTCTAGAGGGAAGAGGGGGCTTGTGGGCTTTTTTTTTTTTTCTTAATAAAAAAAATGAGGTAGATTTATGTCCTTAGCCCTATTTATATTCTTCTAATCCATCCCACACACCTATTTTAATTTCAAATACTTTTATATTCAGATTGTCATTTCAAATACCCATTTGTCCCTAAGGACATCTCTATATAAACAATTAGTCTCATACTTAAGAATTTGAAAGATTTGATTTTAGTGTGTAATTTTGTTCCAAGTTGTTCTCTGCCAATACTTCTGACATCTTTCTGATGAGAAATCTCTCATGGCAAAATTAGTATTTTATAATCACTGTATTATATGCCAATGTTCCTGACATACCTCAACAATCAATGAAAATTTTGACACTGAATTCACTGGCAGCACAAACTGACCACAAATTATTTATGGAAAAGCAGCATAAGGTTGGGTCAATCTTTCTGCTAACGCAGAGTATTTTTTCAAAGCGTAATCTCAGTTGCTTTGTCCAAGGAGTTTTATTGACTGAAATCAGGCTTCTCTCTCTTCCAGAATATTTTTCTGCAAATTAAAGCTGCACCTCCACAGAGATTTAAAAAACAGCGCAAGCCATCAGAGCTGCCAAAAGAAGAAACCCATCCTTTCCATGCTATGAGACATTTACTTCTCCTCGTTTTGTGCCAGCACAAGCATTTATAAAGCTGGACACTACAGCAAAGCAGGTTAAATGCGTGCAGGAAAAATATAATAAATAAAGGAGAAAATCTACTACTTTTCAGTGATGCTGCCAGTTTTATGTATTGTGGGCCTGTGGCCTTACTGAGCCTGTATTCACCAGTCTCACCGAGAGAAAGCCTGTGTTTCCTTCTGCACCTTGAATCAGTTACAGAGGAAAAGCTAAACTCTTACTCTTTGAACAGTCTATTCTATTCTATTCTTCGAATTCATCTCCAGCCTATTCTTCATCACTGTGTGCCCTTCCTACCATTCATAAAATCGCTCACACTAACAACAGCTATGAATTTAAAGATCTTGTGAGTCTTTTAGTTTGTTTAGAGAAGTGAAATAAAACACAGTTAAACAATCAACTTCATGGTATTACACTACTGGCACCTCCCCAGTCCAGATGTATTTATTTTTCTTATGTTCCAGCTCTAACCTTTTCAATCATTCTCAGGTTTGACTGATATCCAAATCAGCCTGAAAGTATTCCTCCAGTACAATTTTTTTCTGAGGCTTTGCACAAAGTGCTTCACTAAATTTTAGATGATTTGGTTTTACAAAGGTTTAATGTTCCTGCATTCAAGGCACTCACTTTCCAACTTACGCTAACCTAACTGGGAAGAGATCTGGGGACACTGATATCTAATAAATTAAAATATCTCAATAAACTACTATAAAACACAAGGAAACATGGCTAAGGTAACAAGTTCTTTGTAAGTACATATTTACGTCCCATGCCTTTAGTTTAATTTACTCACTTTCTATAGCTTTGCTATTATGCTTACAATTAGATTATAATGGTGAAGGAAAGAATTTTAATTTTACCAAAGATTATCTCACCTTGTCCACTCCTGCACTTAAAATGAAGTTTCCTTTCTTGTTCCATTTTAACGCAAATATAGGACCTTTATGTTGCCCTAAGGTGCTGGCAAGATTACCTGAAAATTTATATTGATATGAATACATTAAAAAAAAATAAAAAAAAACTATGCTGTGAGCCACAATACAGGAAAATATACTGGAAAGTGAAAGTATTTCACTTACCATCTTTAGTCCATATCCTTGCAAAGCCATCATAAGACCCAGTTGCTAGAAGTGTACCTTCACTCTGCCAGCAAAAAGGTTATTTTATTTGTTTATCTTTACTATATAATTCAAAGCTAAAGAGCACAAAGCAAATTTCAGGTAGAATACATCTGCATAAAATTTATGATATTTATTCCATTGACTAAAACTTATTAAAAAGAAGTCCCTGAAGTACAATACAAGAAATTACAATGCAACTCAAAAATAGAAATGTGAATTTCAGGAGCCGTGGCAGAGGATGCACAGTTGCTGTCACTTAAAATTTGACTATGCAAAATTATAGGTACAATTTTCTCGGACTATTTTCAGCACAGCCATTTCCACTCACATTCCAATCCAGCGATGTCACATCTTTGTTGCTGGGTACGTCCTGCCCTCCTTCTCGTATACAGTGTCGAAGTACCAGCTGTGTAGAGCCGCTTGTGCTGTTTTCACTGAGGTTCCATATCCGTGCTGTCGAATCTCCAGATCTACAAAACAGTAAATGAGAACATAACTCCTTCTCCCAATTAACTCCATTTTAAAAAAGTATTCCTTTTGAAACAGCAAACATTGTGGCATTTGATGTAGAGAGCGTTGAGGCGGGTATTATTTTAACTTGTTACCA
The DNA here is from genome assembly GCA_013400195.1 of Aramus guarauna. NCBI lineage: Eukaryota > Metazoa > Chordata > Aves > Gruiformes > Aramidae > Aramus > Aramus guarauna. Next base: position 1,531,280 of record VXBL01006287.1, on the reverse strand, counting down.
TCAACATACAGAACGATGCCTACAAGTGTTAATACTACATATGTACACGGTTAACGCACATACCCTGAGGCCAAAAGGTCACTAACGGGATTCCAGGCACAGATGAATACTTCAGATTCATGGCCACGCAGCACCACTGCCTTGTTGGGAGGGATTTCAACATCTCCATCTACTTCCATCATATCCGTGTTTTTATCTGCATTATGGGAAACAACAGTAGAGAGAGGTGGATTTTAATATTTTGGGACAGTATATTGTAACTACTGTATGGTTAATATTCTTCTGGGATGAGCATAACAATTAATTCACAATTTACATGGATCAAGATTTAACAGTGGCATAGTGTTCCTTTATTTCTCCACTTCCAATTTATGCAGTACTATAAACAGATGGGGAGCTTCAAAAATGTGAGAAAGTTCTTAGCCCTTCTAAACCTCTGCACCAAATGGACTTAATTTTGAAACACCAAAATTGAGGCCAAAAGTTAATTTTTTGCTATGTTAAAAAAATAAACGCTGATGTTAAAAGCAGTCACAGTTTTTCCGGCACGATAATGCATAGTACAATATGCTGCTAGTCTATCTTGCGCTTTAAAGATACATCTATGACACATTCGTTTCCAAAAATCTCTCTTTTCACCAATTGCAGTCAAACAGGTTTAAATCTAAATCTCAGACACTTCACTAACAAAATGTTTTTAATTAATATAATAGCATTTGGTGATATGGTAAACCGATAACAGAGCTTTTTAAACTGCATCAGCAATTACTGTGGAATTGTCACAATACATAGCTTTTTGCATGGAAGTGATGTAGAATCCATATTGTTCTGTAAAACATACTGGGGGGTAATTCAACTGACAAAACAGTTTTCTTGCCAACTACCATCAATCATTTTCTATTATTAAAAATAAATTCACACTGAGTGTAAATGCAGAATATGAAAAATGCTGAACAGTTCACCTGCTCCGCATTTATTCACTGTGGTTAAACAAACCATTTCACATCGATTGCTTAATTTAACATTAAGGGTTTCTGTCGCTGTTTGTATGTGTGAGAAAACAGAAAAGTCTATTAGAACATGCATATTTTTAAGAGCGAGCACCATATAAAACATTGCTTCAATTAAAGAGAATCAATGCCAGTATCATTTGGTGTACCAGCCAGTAGGGGTTGCTGGTATATCACGTTTAACAGCGGCTGAGCTAGGAAGTTTACGCTTACTCTATCCAGTTCACAGTTAACAATTAAATATTCTTTTGAGATTTTTAAAGTAGACAGCTTATTTCCTTAAGACAGAGATTATATTTCCAAGTTTATTTACAATATATAATAATGAAAAAAAATCAGTAAAATCCAGCTGTAAAATGCAAAACGTGTGCAGGGCTTGATACGAATATTCTCTCAGAAGTGTTTTTTCCTTGCAGGAGCTGTAACTCCTGCTCTCAAATGTGTAATTCAGACTTCCAGAACAGTATTTTCAAAATCACATTTTGATGTATGGCCTGAACTTTTCTATACTAAGCCTGATTGTCCGTTACGTTTCTTTGACCAGCGAATGACAAATAAAACTCACCCGTTTCACCAACCACAACAAAAAAGGAACCAATGAATAAAACGAACCTGTAAGAAGTTGCATCAAATAATTCTGAATAGCAAATTATGAAAACTGATATGGATAAAGGAGATAAACGACACAGGATTTGTTTTGGCAACCACGATCTTCCCAGCATAACAGAGAAGTCTGTCCTGCAGGGCCAGTTACAGCTCTCTGATTCATGGACATTAGCAGGACTCATCAAAAGTAATTTGTGGAGCATCACCAGCAATGCTCAGATTTAACCAGCTATGGACTAGCAGACTCCTCTCCTTAATCCTTGTACAAGGGCCAAAGCTGAGCAGGTGCAATATTTAAAGAGTTGTCTTTGATTTTTTTTCTCTTCAGGCAGGAGATCTCAGAGGGTGCTGTGAAAAACCTTCAGATGGCAGGAAAGGAGCAGTACTGGGTCAATGGAGTACTGGGAATTAATGAAGTCAGGAGTTCACATCTCCTCCTGCAATTCCAAGTATCAAACCTGGGACAGTCAAAGGCAGGACACCATCTATTAAGGCATCTCCCATGCCGACTGTATCCTCTGCAAGCTGAAGGGTTACTAGTACTGCTACACATGGATCTCATTGTCTGCTAGCTCATACTACAGCCCATTAACCAGCAATACGATAAGTGACAAGGAAATGACATAACACAGGCTAAGGTCATTTCTGTCTCAACTTACTTGCTATAGTATGTGCTCCGTTCTCTTCTCCATTTGCAGTATTTTCTCCATTTTTCGCTGATCCCTGTTGGTTAGTCGCGGCTGCAGCTGCAGCAGCTGCTGCCTGCTGTTGTGCAAGTTTATCTCTGTAGGCCTGTTGTCTTGTCTGTACCACATCAGGCATTACTGCATCTATCAGTGAGAGAGACTCTATCGGCCTACCATCAAACAAGGTACCATCCTAAATTACAGCAGAGGGAGGAAACAACAAAAAAAGACAACACCAAGTACAAATTAACATTATTGGCAAAAATTCCAGGGAAAATTAAAGCAAAAGTTTTGATTTAATATAATAAAAGAGTCTATACTTAGTGCTGGAAGTGATATCTCATCATTGCTGTGGTTAGGATTAGAATTTTATTCTAAAGTTAAGTGCCACCATAAATATGCAAAAAAAAAAAGCTACTGCAGGCCTCTGGCAGAGCTTCTGGAATCAAAACTTCTATGCTTCAAGTTTGCTAAATAGTCTGCTAAAGCAAAAATTCTCTAAGCTATCTCAGAATGTGATTTCAGACATGAGTGGCTGCAAGAAGATCTAATGGTTTGTTTGAAGAGCTGCAAACATTGCAAGTTGGGTCACTGGCTTGTGAAGTTATTCTATCTTATTAGACTAATACTTTCCATAAACATATTATCTGGACAGTTGACTAGTTTTCTTCCTTTTTTTAAACAGTGCTGGCATGCTTTCAAACAACAAGGAAGAATTTTATCCTGAAATGGACAAGACCCAGTTAAAAATACCCGTATACATACGCTAGGGCTTTGTAAGGATCTATTTTTAGGAGCTAGAAGGATTCTTTGAGACAAATATAGAGTCTGCTTCTTCTATTCCAATCATTTGCTTTATTTTTCTGAGGCTTCCTAAGGGAAAGGATTTGCTTCACTGGGACTATGAAAACTACAGATGAACAGAAGACAAAAGGGAGACTGGAAAGAGAGCAGAATTAATGAAAAAAATTGTTTCTTTCTGCAACGTAACTGCCACATACAAAGGCTGCTAACCTTCAAGGCATAAATGAGAATGGAAGTCGAGGGTATCTGCAGCATCAGGCAGGAAGATACACAGCTTTCTGTACTGCTGGAATAACCATTTAATAGATCCTGCTGAAGATGAATTAGCCAGCAGGGGCTAAAAGCAAACTGGCATATACCGTCATCCTTCCTGCCACAAACTGAACCCTCTTTCTATTTGGAAACCTCCCCTTGGGCTCTCATTACTTCATTATAACGACACATCACCCAAACGAGAGCCGCATAGTGCTCTCCCACCTCCTTAGTGGAAGTCTACAAAAAACAAAAATTAAAAGGTCTCACTGACTATTTTATTGCATTTGTCTGGATTTACTATAACATTATATTAGGGTAAAAACTCTACAGACAACGGACCTTTAAGCAATGAGCCAGAACACCATGCCTGGTGTTGTGTGGCTGCACTGGGCAGAACCCCCACCCAGTTATGTCACTCCATTCTGGTTCCACCACTGGAGTCATGGTGAACACCAGCAGTAAGGAATCTGAAGTAAAAGTAAATAAATAGGATACAAGAAAGTTAAGAAAAAATACTAACATTCGAACTTACTGCAAGCAAGGACATAATGCTTCTGCAGGCAAAGCCTCCTTACCTCATTAATACTGACTTCTGCCTCTACATACTGCAGACCTTTCTGGATGATGGAAATCAAAGCAGCTGGTGGCACCAGAGCACCATTTATGTTAGACTGGCTGATATGGCTCTCTATACCAAAGGTAAATGCTGAATGGGAAAACCCTAAAGACAAGGCAAAAACATCAGAATTGATTTATGGACAGATAATGCTACTTGCCCGACTACTGTAGGATCTTCTGTTTACAAACCTAAGCAAATTATACAAAGTTATAGCATGTTTATGAACTTCAAAAAAACCCCTCACCAAAACGTCTCCGTTGTTTCCCTCGTATGTTTCTAGTTTAAATGTACAAAAAGACAAAAATGAAGTTTATCTATAAACACCACAATTCTTAATCTTGGTACCATTGACAAAACATTTGTGCATGACTAAATACAAAAATAGAAAATATACAATTTGCAATAGCATTTAGATATATTTTTATATTCTAAACCATATGTATATATGTATTGTATCATACAGAGTATTTAATAAAATATATTTTTCCAAAACACCAAGACTCAGTTGTTATTTTTGCTCATTGGTTTGTTACCCATGAAAGTAAAACGGACCTGTACGTAGAACAGAATTCACTTCATGGTACAGTGCTGTCATAATTGTGTGTGTTATGGCACTTACAACTACATCAGTATCGTGCACTGATTAAGAAGTGGCCAGAATGTTATGGTGCAGCACTGGCAGTTGCTTGTGATTTATTTGATCGCCCTGAAAAGGTGAATTTAACCTACAGAACAATAGTTGTTTCAGCAAATTAACTTTACTGTCACAGAATTTTTTCTTAACTTTTTTTTTTTCCCCCCCCCTGTCAGGTAACTAGGAAGCTGCCTGCAAACTTTCAGATGAAGATAAAGCAATTTTGTAAGTTTGGCTTCCGTGACAAAAGCAATCTGCAACTGGAATAAGAATGTATAATAGTTCTCAGTAAATTCAGGCAGAACAATGAGTTTCTGCTTTCTTCTGACAAGCAGACACTGAAAAACTCTGCCATCCACCATTGCTTGTGGTGCTTCTTTGCCTCAATTTTGGAAGTCCATGAGCAGTAGACAGTTGTTGCATCAGTCATATGCATTTTCAAGAAGCCTGAAGTGTGTTTTCAAGTTTGACAATATTCATCTGTTTTTGCTCTTCCTCCTAAGCAGCAGCAGGCTTTGGCTAGCCTGACCCCAAAGGACAAAATCCTCCAAGGAAGTGTCCTGCAGGAAGGGAGGCTTTTGAGAACCAGGAGTCATTCCTGTAAAAAAATCTGTTCCATCTGTATTTAGATTCAAATTATATGAGTCACATGGTCACAGCTACCCCTTCTTCCTTTGAAACACAGCAACATCTGCCCTCCCACAGTCACATTCAGGCAAGGAATTCGGCCACGCAAGGAATTCGGCCACGCAAGGAATTCGGCCACGCAAGGAATTCGGCCACGCAAGGAATTCGGCCACGCAAGGAATTCGGCCACGCAAGGAATTCGGCCACGCAAGGAATTCGGCCACGCAAGGAATTCGGCCACGCAAGACCAGCCTGCAGGAGCGCCATCACTCCAAGTCAGAGCAGGAAAAAACAGTATTTTGGTGGTCATCCTTTTTTCTTCTTCCAGTAGCCCCAGAGAAAATGGTGCAAAATGTCATTGTCACCCTGTAGATAAAAGCCATCTCCAGGAAAATGCATTTCTAGCAATCAAGTGAGTCCTTAGTTGGTTGACTGCCATCTGAAGACTCCAAATGACTCAATCTGATTAAGTTACAGAAGGTAACTTGGCAGAAATTCATTCTCTTGTTGAGAAGAAACACCAAGAAACAGTTCAGACAGAAGCACATGCCTACTGGCAAAATAATTAAATGAGTCTGTGTTTTCTAAAGTCAGTCGCAGATGAATACCAAATAAATTATGCATTGTTTAACAACCAGAATTGAAAAAAAACTCACCTGACTCTTGCAAGTATCTATATACCAAGAAGTTAACCTCATCACTGCTTATACTCATCTTTATTCCCAGTTAAACCATGAGGTCACAACAAAGGACACAACCCTGAAAATAAAAAAGTAGGTCAATTAAATATTTTTAGTACCTAATACGTATTTCTCAACAAATGCTATATTTATAATGTAAGTAGCTCCCTGGCAGCACAGACAATGGTTTTATTTTATAATGCAAATAAGTCTACCATAGTCATTAAAAAGTCATTTGTCTCACCACAACATAAAGGTCAGTAAATTAAATATTGAAGGGCTGGATTCTCAAATGATGCACATTGGTATGGACTGGGGAACTATGCTGCTTAATATCAGTATTAGAAAGGCCTCATTTCACAGGTTTTTAAAAAATAATCAAGTGAGTTTCATCAAATCAGCATCATTGGTACAGAACACATTTTTCAAAAATTTGGATTTCTGTCTGGCTAACAAAGACAGAGAACTTGGCTTCCTTCACATTGGTACCCAGGGAAGTTCTCATTTTTACTTTCTAATCTACTTCAATTTCTACTTCATGTACTCCTGCTCTAGTAAAAAGGTGCAATATGGGCTACAACACTGTACCTGTTCAAAGAAAGGTCAACTATTTCCGCTAAAAAAATCAGAAAATCTCAGCCATACACTTAGGCTTTGCAAAAGGAATTCTTGAACTTAGAGACAAGCTTTAAATGGAGCATTTTTCGTAATATTTCTCTAGGCTTTCAACCAATGCTTTAAAAAATACTGATGGGTATATATACACACACAATTTTCCCTTGATATTATTAACAGTAGCAAGACAAATAACATACCAGGCCATATATACTTTAAAGGATAAATTTTGAAAATATGAAGAAACAAGAGTCTTTATAACATGAAGATGAAGAGAGAGGACACAGTATTTTTTCTAAATTTATGCCTCATTTTTGAGTGCATTCTCATGACTTCTAAATGTTTGAAAATTAAAATCCTGATCTTTCCATGCCCTCTAGTAAACAAGTCAGAGCATCAGCTTCCAGAACATAGTATGAAATAAAGTCCATCTCCTATTCCCAGTATCCACCCGGCACTTTCCATCAAGAGACCTTCAACCTCTTTACCCAGCCACCACCATCATTTTCTTCTATGGAACTGGAGTCAGAGAAGGCAAGAGACTTTCCTACTGTTATTTGACTAAGTTTGACCTGGATCTGATTTAAAAAAAAAAAAAAAAGAAAAAAAAAGGACTGAACAACAAATTTTCTTCTTTTATTCAAAGTAAAAAGTTCTGGCTACATGGTCAGGCCATTCACCACTGTTGCTCAAAGTGAGGAAGCAGTGAACACAGCAGTGAGCAACAAATAAAGATTATGATCGGCATTATAAGACTGCCAGACATACTCTTTCTAGGCACCTTTTCCTAGCAAGATTTCCCAAGGAAATAGGACAAAATAGCCACGCTCTTGTTCTTATCATCTAACTTTTGAATTTTACCAGTTACAACCAAATTTGACAGTGAGAAGAGCTCTCCAAGATATGACTTTCCTATAAGTCCCATAATGTTGTAGAGAAAAGACCAAATTAAGCTCCTCGAGGAGAGGCTACAGGATGAGCCCTGACATCAACAGGAGTGTGTTCGCTCCAAACTGCACATGAACCCTGGCGAGTCGACGAGCACATGGACCCCCCCAAACCTGCCCCAGCCATGCAGCCACCCACCCAGCTAACGGCGGTGGGCAGGGTGGAGGGCAGCACGCACTGCTCACTTGGGTTGGAGAGGGCGCAGGAGAAATGTCACAGTCCGAGAGCTGTGCAGGGAGGGCTCAGACCCAGCTGGGGCCAGACCCCAGTGGGAGAGTGTGGGATAACCCAGTGGTTATCCTGCGTGGGAAATGAGGGGCCCTACACGATGTTGGATGTGTCCACAGAAACCCAGATCTCATGCTTGTAGAGCAGCTCACGCATACTGCACTGCCAAAGGTGGGGAAGATGGTTTTAGTTCCTTAAGGAAATAAATAAAAATGCAGAGCTACTTAAATCCTTCGCATTTCTAAAGGAAAAAATAGTATCTAGCTGGTGCGCTGCAACTTGTAAAGGTGCAATGATACGAACCCTACCACACTCCATCCACAGCACCCAGCGATGCCTGACACACAAGGTGTATCTGCTAAATTACAATATACTTTGATGGCTCGTTTACTGAGCAGTGTGTGACGTGAATGTCATTTTTAGCCATTTCATGCACCAGCAACCAATTCTACCATGTGCAGGACCAAACACCAATTTTATTCAGCTATGTTTTGTTGTCATACCTGGCGCAAATCACCTTTATTTAAGGCTGCTCATTACAGAGAAGGTCTGTAGTAAGAGAAACAATATTCTCCTTCAGAAAAAAAAAAAGGTAATTAAATTTAAAAAGACTCGTAAAGAAGCCTTTTTACATTACACGCACACACACACACAGTAGTGTTTCATGGGTCTGTTTTTTTTTAAATTTTAAAGTCTTTTTAAAATCTTGCTGCATCATCCAAAAAGACAGACAAAAATGCAGAAATCAGACGAAGGTGCCGTTTGCCACCTAGAGAAGGCCGGGATTATAAATACAAAGAGGACTCCCCCACTCAAAGCAGAGTTGTGGAGATTACCTGTTACGTAGCTGGATAGCTAAAGAAAAGAAGCTAACATTCTGCTTGTCTGTCAAAAAAAGTGTTATTCACCCTGCCCAAATCAAAGGACTATCATTTTTCCAGGCTGGTTGAAAGTGTTTTTTCCCCCAAGATGCTGTGGTGAGGCCAAGCCGTCCCACCACATGCCGTCCTGCGTGGCCATCAGGAGATGGCAGTGCAACACCGCCTTCTGTACCGAAACAAGGAGAAAAACAGAAATGTGTTCAATAAAAACACAGCTTGCCTGATGAGGACATGAAACTGAAAAAGGTGCAAAAGTTTCCACTTTTTTAACTCGATACTGCTTTATCCATTTTGTCGGTGCTTATTTAAATATGTTCTGAAAACTCCTTTCTGTATTTACTCCATCACGGGCCCGGTGGTGCAGCCAGCACCCAGAGACAACCATTGTCCGGCTACCGCACACGAGGGACACGAGGAACAGCGAGAAGAACCAGCAACACCAAACCACCCTCCTTCCCATCCCAAAAGCAAACTATCACGTTAAAGAGAAAGCAGAGCAGAAGCACAGTTACGAGCGACTACAATAATTCTTTCCCCTTTGACAAATTTGTAACCAATGCCAGGCTCAATTCCGGCTGCCGGGTTTAGGCTGCCCACCCTCGCAAGCAGGGGCAAAGCCAGCCGGCCCCCAGCTGAAGCAGCAGCTCAGAGCCGCATGAACCCCATTGCACGCGATGGGGAAGCTGCTGCCGTGTCCAGCCCCAAGAACTGCGCTGCCTTCCGCCTTCCTGCTCCTGCCTTCCTGGGAAGCAACCGGTGGGAGTGACCCCAGAGCAGCAGCGAGGGGATGAGGGCGAAGGAGCAGAGGTGGGATGGAGAGGGGACCCACTGACCCCAAAGTCACCGGCCATGTTGCTCTCGGTGCTCAACACACATGGCCAGCCTCTAACTTCATGCTGAAGTTACAACTTGCCGTGGATGTCTGTCAAAGAAAAAACAGTAATGGGAAAGAAAATAAACCTGCTAGCCTACAAACCACATGAACTCCATTGTCCCTAATGCCCCAGGATTTGTTTGGGAGATGACAGGAAGGTTTCTTAAAAGTAGCGCCATATAAATGGAAACAGAAATAGAGGAGGAAAGACTGAAAAGAAGAAAATTGGAGGAGTAAAAAGAAATTTATCCTTATGTACGCACTCATGCATGTACACACACGTACCTCACAAACTAGCAGATCTGCTTCATTAATGCTGGTTTATTCCCCCAAAAATCTGTTATTTCCACACACAATCAACTAGTTATTTTGGGCACTTAAGATATTAATATTGCTCTTTATGTTAGATAAAACAATTAAATAACAGAAAAGACAGAGAAAAATGATCCAAAAATAGAAATCACACATAATTCCTACCAGCTGTAGATTTCCAGCCTAAGTTGCAAAGGGCCCATTAAAAATATTTGAAGATATTTACACTTGTACGTCCCAAATCCATTCTGAAAATGTAACAAGATACTTGTGGTCTTTTTTTCTGGCCCTTATAAAAATTCCATGTCTTTCTCAAAACATTCAGTGGATTTACAGGAAATATGGCACTGTACAGTGCACCCACACTGCTTTAGCTCCAAGTGCGCTTTTAAAGGAAATCTCTCCACTTGCCTCTACATTTGTTTTGCACCTTAGAGCAGTCCCAGCGTACGTGAAGAAGTTTTACAGGTAGAACTAGGACTAAAAACAAAAACAGGTAAAAATATAGATGCCTATGAGGTCTTACTAATATGCTCCAAGTGCTCATGGGGTTCTAGTCCCTAGAACCACACCAGAATTGACATCCGCTGCTTAAAAACAAGTCCACTTCAGCATGCCTCTTCTCAAGCTCTCTTAACCCACACACATCCCTGAAACGCTCGGCAGTGCCGTAGTGCCAAGGAAACTGTATTACAGTGTAGGTCACCCAGTTCTCCCCCATCATCCCAAACCACCAGAGGATGAGTTTGTGTTTTGTAACACCACTGTTCAATTAGAATCAGCACAGGAGCAAGATATCCCAGGTAATTTTTAATGTCACTAGAGAAAGTCCCTGAACTCTCAAAATTTACCAGGTATAAAACGTATCAGCCATAAAAGTCAACTGTCTATACTCATGCTGGCCTCAAGACGCAGTCAAGAGCTAGATGTGCCGCAGGTCAGGACAGACAAGACGCTTTAGACAAACTGACCCACTGACTCCAACTCTGAATCCATAGCAGAAATCAAACAAAAAGTCATTCCAAACACTACTTTTTTCGAAGGAAATGAGGTTTCTTGTCTCAGAGCCAGCACACCGACTCTTAACTTAGCTCCCACTTAGCAAAAGCGGGCCTGTATTTCTGTAACATGCTTACCGAAACACCAGCTCACACGGGCTTCTCCGCCCCTCGAGGACCATTCACACACTTTCACACTTGGGGTAAAATTTACAAGTAAAATCTGTTGTAACAAGACCAAGTTCCACTATCACGGACACCAGATCTGCAGGCTAATGAGTGCCCAACACTACAAACCTGATTGCGTTTCTGACAAATTATTATTCTACTCTACGTGTTTATGCTAGCTTTGTACTCTTCTTCTAGGTTCATGCCAAATGCTAGAGAACAGATGCCGCCTGATATGGCTCCTGGCCTAATAGTTTCTTTCCGTTGTGTTTTGTTGGGGGTTTTTGTTTTGGTTTGTTTTTTTTTAAGCAAACCTGAACTGGCAGAGAAAGTTTATACATCAGATTAGCACTTTGTATCTCTTAATCACAGTTTTATAACACATGGTAGATTTAATAGAGTTAGATTTATTGTATCATCAAACAACAGCCTAAGAAAGCAACATTTCTGCAGATTTAGGTGGGCTCTAACACATCCTAATTAGGTAGGATAACAGAAAAACCTGGCAAGCTGCTGTGAATGATAATTCCCCCAAACATACCAATCATTAGTTTGGTACCAACTATGATATGTTAAAGGGAACAGCTAATGCTCTGGGTAGCTCTGAAAAATGTTTAATGTTCAGATATAAACAGACTGCTACATTTATCCACGGAAACAGAAGTCTGGCTACAGAAACAATAAATCTCCTACAACAGAAATACTGTCACTAGTCCTTTTATTTTTTCTTCTTTCACAAGAAAACCTGACAAATATTTCGCTAGCATGTGTGCACATACACAGTGATATAATTTTTTTAATTGCTGCTTAAGAATCTTCCTTTTTAATTTTTTTTTTTTTTAAATGACCATGATGGTCAAAAAAAACCCCAACAAATTATATGAACCAACCTGGGAATGTGTAGTTATAATTCCACCCAAAAAAACTGGAGGTGGATACAAGTCCTATGGAAAGTTTTCTTACAATTCTGCTTTACATCCGTATTACCTCTCTCAAAATGAAGTCCTGCGTGCAATACACAATTTTTCTTCATTATGCTTTGCGGGTAACACTGGGAATTCCTCAGGCTGGCAAACATACCCGCTGAACTTGACAGCTACGATTGCTGTCACGGTGGCTCAGGGACAGCCGATACCCCGCAGCCCAGCAAAGAGCTCTCCCACTAACCTCCTCCACATGCCCAACTGCATCCAGGTCGATGATGACAGTGAGGTACCAATGCCACCAAGTCCACTTTGATTTATCAGGTGCTGAAGAAAGCAAAGAGGGTGCTACTTAAATCCAACGTCTTGGACCAGGCAAACTCCAGGATTCAGAACTTGTCACCATGTGAGAGACTTGCAGAACTGGAGTTTTAACCTGGGGCTCCACAAAACGCTGGTGGCTGCTGTTCTCCAAAGGCTCTTCCCCAAGACGTGGTGGGTCTACCCCAAATGGTTGCTGCACTCAGTAAGACTACAACCAAAGAAGAGTTCTGTACAGCCCTTTAGAAACAGATTATAATGAAAACTCATAAAATAGTGGTTCCTGCATGTCAAGCATGCAGTGTATGACCAATGTTGTACATCCTTCTGCATAAGAATTTATTGGTCATTAATTTCATTCAAAATGAACATTTTCTCATACTTTAAAAAGAAGAAAAAAAAGTTAAGTCTTCTTTAACTGTATCAACTAATTGCTCTAAACACTCCTTTTTGCTCTTTCACATCTTCATTTGCGAGACGAGGTCCAGTATTGTATTGGGCACAATACAAATGAGCCCTTATTGAAGTTCCCTACTATCTGACAATCTGCAATTAGGAATTCTTTCTAAGCTTCTGAATTTAAAGAAAATGTTTTTTAAATTAAAAGCATAAGCTTTAGTATAATATTTTCCAAAATGAAAGTTATCTCATTTTCTGCGTTTTTACCTGTGTCTCTAAATTGCTATTATTTAAATGTGCCCTTTTTTAAATTTTAAGATTCAATAATCTATGTCAAATGTGAACTTGCATAAAAAAATTATCTGTAATTCTACCTAATGAACCTTCTTACTGATTTCCCATATGATCAAGCTTTCCTAGTTTCCCTTCTAGCAATTTAAAACAAGAGATGCTTCTCATGTTCATCTTTTAACTGTAATGCTTCACTTTTATTCTCAAGAATACAGCTTCATTTCCAAATACTAAAAAAATAATTTTTCCTTTCCTCATCTGAATTGTTTTCCTTAGCTCAGGCGATAAATACTTGTATTCTGTACTTCAGCTTTAGTGACCTAATTTATGGCAACAGTCTCTGTCTTTCCGCGCCAATTTGAGAGTACGAAGCATACAAGATGACAAAGCCAGTTTGAAAAAGAAAAAGAATTACAACCCTGAAAGGGAAAAACAAAACAAAAGAAAACCACCCAAAACCTTAGCTAAAAATAACAGTTACTGTCTACTTATCTGAGTACTCAGTCCCCAGAAACGCCAAGCACAGTCCTGAGTACTATTACAAAATAAACTCCAGATGAAGCCCATTTGTTGGTTTTGCCTAGAGCAAAGTAGTATTTAATTACTGAACTATGAATCTCCTCCCCAAAGTCATATGCTGCGTGACCCAGGAGACTGGGATTCCGGATGTTACAGCAGAGACACGAGCGACAGTATATTCAGTATCACATTTCCAGGGCTATGGCTACAAAGCTGCAAACTTCTATGCTTTCTAGAGTTAAAAATACATCTTCCTGGACAGCTATAGGGCATCTTGCAGTGATTCTTGGCAGCCATATTTTGTAAATCCCTAGACTGTCTAAAGAAACACGGATATTTCTGGTACTGACACTTTATTCAATGCCCTTTAGATTCTCAAATCTTTTTTCCTTGTTACAGTGCAACACAAGAAGAAATTACGCTTTTGGAGGAGATTTTTCTCCTTATTTCCTGTATCAGAATAGCAAAAAGGTATCGTATATCAGTATTTTAAAGACTTTTCAACTGTTTGGGGAACAATGAAAACAGACATCTCTTTCCAGGCACAACTCTTCTGCATGATAATTACAATGCTGTTGAAATGGAGGTAGTTCTGATACATCTGTCTTCAGGATCAAATACGTTATTCCTTCAAAACTTAAAAGCCAAACCCAGCTGCTCAGAACACGCATCCATACATCAGTAACACCACCAGTAGAAAGTCCTGCCTCAATTTTGACTACTTCGTGAAAGCCATCCCTCCCTGACCCCCAAGATCCCAACCCCAAACATCCCACCTCGCTCCCCTGAAGGCGCTCAAGGAGAGGGGTTTTAATCACATGGCTCAAACTAGGATTAAATGAAAACTGTCCAGAAGTAATCATTAAAAAGTTAAATCCCTGCCCTCTGTCAATACCTAAATAATTTTCAGAGCACTCCAGGAAATATAACCCAACATTATGAAATTCTCCTTGATCAAACACCTAATCCAGACCAAAGGCATTTTTTAGAGAAGAGGAGCCAGTGGCTTGATGCGATGACCTTCAGGGTTAGACTGTTCTATCTGCGCACAAGCTGGGCAGATGCCTATGGCAGCAAAACTAGAAATGCAGCATTTCTAAAATTGATTAGAAATGGTTAACTGCTGGTTGGTCACCAGAATTAGCACATTTACCTGGGGAAGCAGTAGTACAGGCTTGGCCAGTATGGATTGCTTCAGAAGATGACCTGCAAAGTCCACCTTCCAGGCTCTGTATGCTAACCTGAATCTACTCTGTAATGGACAGGGAAGTACCAGACAAACACTTGTCATGACTCCAGGGAGAGACGTCTGTCCTCAAAAGGAGGAAATCTTCTTCTTGGAGGGGCCATCATGGGAACAGTGATACACATTGTCAAACAAGCTGGAGAGCTTCCATTCAATGGCCAGTTGAAGGATGTCCCTTCAGAGTTACAATCCTTCAGGAATACCTAATTTAAATAAGCTAAGGCTTTTGCAATCAAACATATAGACTTTGTCTCTAGAAAGCTTTGTAAAATCGTTAAATGGCTTTGCTAAGTGCTAAAGTAACGGCCTACTAATATTCTCTAGATCCAGAGACAGAGAATCAAGTGCTAGAAAGATGAAAACTGGAAGAAGCATTACCCGCTACGTTCTTTAAAATCCCATGCAATGTACCTCTTCAGCATGCACCCAGTTTTAAGCGTGCAACTATACGACTGCTAATCTCCTGTGCTGCATTAAAGCCTAGCAAAAAATTAATTATGGATGAATGTGGGAGCACACCCATTAATCCTCCCTTGGATCAAGCTGTGTAAAAATTTCAGAGAAAATAACTAATTAAGAAGAGCTCTTGAGTCAGACAAAACGAGGCCTATCAAGAGCTTCTGCTGACACTAAGGGAGGGGAGGAACGACATCCAAAAAATTTCCTCTATTTGTGACCATGCATCACTGAAAATAAGCACGAGTACTACGGTTCAAGCTTTTTGATCAAGAACATGTAGAAATTGAACAGTTAAACGGAGTTAAAGATCTCCATACTGTGCTACATTTCTGCTCTCAGCTGATTTATTCTCATTTTCGCTGCTGGAAAACCCACCGAATAAGGTGGCCTGTGAGTCTGATCAAGAACATTCCATTTTTTCCAATACATTGTTCCTGATGTTCCCACAATAGATCATTCAGGGCTCTAAGGGACTGTGTCAATTGAATTGAATGATGTGGTTGCCTGCTGGTACATAAATGCAAAGGCAAAGCTGAGGGGGTTTATTTTCAAAACAGGAGACATTGATCCTGTGACAATGTTCCATTACCCTGACTTTATTTCTATTAGAGACAGTGATTACATCTACATCAATCGCTGGAGCTGATGGATATTGGTGCACTAACAGTGACACAGTTTTTCACTATGCTGCTGCTGCTGCCCTGCATACTGATGGCTTACAAAAAAAGATTCATTCTGAGCTTGGACTAACGCGACTCATTTGTCAATGAAAAACTACTGAAGTTTGAGCAGACTGTCGTAATTAGTTGGTTTTCAACTGTCTGTGGTTTTGTTTGGGTTTTGGTTTGCTTTTGGTTTGTTTGTTGGTTTTTATTTCTGGAAACCTTATTGTGGAACGGTGATGAGTGACCGCGTAGCCTGGCACGGATTCTGTTTGTTATAATTAATATATTTATATTGCTACCTGATGGTAATAAAACAGCATATGCAGTTCTTACAAGCATCTGTGGAAAGATATCGCTGCACTCCTGCAACAGCATCCCTATCTTGACTGGGGCTTTTTTCCATACGGGTGTATGGACTCCTCTTCCATTTCCCAGGGCCGTCACCCTCTTACAGTTTCTATCCGCTGTACTTGCTATCTTTCCAAGCTGGTGATCCATCTTCTGGCTTTCATCTGTTGATCTGACATACGATCTTGAGCCTGTGGTCACGCATTTGCCCTGGTTTTCACCTCTTCACCATGTACTGCCTACATGTACTCTGCACTGCTGAATTCATCTCTCCAACCGCTTTCAAGAGCGCTGACTTTATCTGTACTGCCTTCAGTCATTTCTTTTTCTACATTCTTCTTTCACTACTTTTCCATTACAACACACGAGTTGCTAACATTTTGCACAAATAAACTCTAGTGGTTGAAAAAAATTCAATTCATCTTCAATAACAGTGATTTCTATTCCAACTAAGCCCTGTTCATTTTATTTGTCCTTGTTTGTTTAGCCTTGTGCCCTGAGTCACGTCCTGAAGTGCCTTCAGGAGAAAGGCCTTTGTCTGACTCACTTCAGTGTATTTACCACAGTGGGTTCCCTCATTCTTGATTATGAAGGGTTGG
This sequence comes from Aramus guarauna, assembly GCA_013400195.1. NCBI lineage: Eukaryota > Metazoa > Chordata > Aves > Gruiformes > Aramidae > Aramus > Aramus guarauna. The sequence goes on along the minus strand of VXBL01006287.1, from coordinate 1,514,565 downwards.
GTTCTTTTTTTAATGCTGCCATAACAACAACAAATTGAAGCAATTTGGAGTTATACCTACGCAGAGTAACAAAGCACAGCAGAGATCGGAGTTAGCAGCATCCAAACAAGTGCAGAAACCAGGACAACAGCACGCCTGCCAGAGTCGACCAGCATCTTCTCACAGCACCCCTCTGCACCATGCGGACATCTACAACTCACATTAGCACAAGGTTGGGCAACTCCTTGCTGAAGCCCATTCCGTACTGCACATCTATAATAACTCCATATCCAAAAGTAAACCAAAAAGAACCCAAATCTTCCTCTGTGGTGAGCCCTGGTACTTGCGAGGCTGAGGCTGTCGGGACCCCAGCAGCTCTTGCCTAGGGGATCTGCGATCACCAGCTCTGCAGCAATGAATTGTGCTACAGTCTATGTTTTGAAACACCCATCAGAGGCCACTACTGCCTCATGGAATTGGATTGGGTCTGTTTTGTGAAATTCTAGGTTTTTATGTTTTATTAAGGTTGCTATCATTACTCAGGTAATGATCCTACATTCCCACAGGTCTTTGATGCCTGGTTAGTATCTCCAGGTGAACAACCAAAGACAAAGTAAAGGCAAACGCACTTACATCAGTCCGGACACAGACAGCTACACGAACATGACCTTTTCCAACAAAGGATCTCTTTGTTTGCCCTGCCCTTGGTGTATGAGCCTGAGCGCTCTCACCTCAGCTTTTTTAGTACCTATGAAGCTAATATCAACAGCAGGTTTTATTTTCAGCATAGAAGTTGACAGGACTACCCTATAAATACTACTAACCACATAAACAGAGCAAGAGAAGCATCTTCTGCAGTGGAAGACCCTGGAGAAGGGGAGCTCTATGAACCTCACTGGAGTAAAGAATTTACAATGCTGACCATCTTCCCCAAATCTTACATTACTTTAGAAAAGATCTTGAATTATCAGGTATAACACAACTCTGCAGGTTGGGGATATAAACGTGCAATTTGATTAGAGGGGAAAAAAAACAACAAAACAAAACAAAAACAGAGAGACAGTAACAAGGTTCTCTGTTCACAGAGCAGGTGAAGAGGGTTTGATCTATCTGAACACAAATAAAACTGGCTTGTTTTCCCATTAAGTCTAGTCTTAAACGCCTTTCCTATGAGAAAAGAAGTTTTGGAATTATATACCTCTGGCAGCATCTAGTTTGGGGATAACAAATAGTTTTTCTGAAATTCCTTTGTGAATGCGTGAAAGCTGCCAATTTTTTCCTGAGGCAGATGTTTTGTTGAATACTAACAGCTCCAAGTCCACTGTTTCTGAGAAATGAAGGGTGAAATGTAAAACCCCCATGAGAAAATACCATAATGGGGTAAAAAAAAGGAAAAACACCCTAACAGCCTCACAAGGCGCAGAGAAGATCCTTCAGTTACAATTTATAACAATTACAAGTCAGGAAAATATAAACCATTAACAAGGAAAGATATCATCTCCAGCTTTAGTGGCCATTAATCAAGAGCATCTACATCAGAACCTGCTACTTACTGAAGAAAAGGCCAGATATTTTTTATTATTTTGTTTTTAATTGAGATGATAAAGCAAACAGTGCCCTAAAGATAGGGAAAACAATGAATTAATGATCCTAAGAATGCAAGGGGTTGGGTTTGGTTTTTATAATAGCTTCTGACTACTTGGGACAAGGCCAGTATTACTCATGAGTTGCAGACTGATGGCAAACAGGTAGATCGGTAGTTACAAATGTTAACAGTAGAAATACACTGTGCTTTAGACACGTTTTTCTCTATTAACCCAGATATTAAACATGTTGAGAATCTAACTGCAGTTGCACAGCAGAATTTGGTAATGAAAATACGTGCCAGCATTCATCATATTTAATGTTCAAAGTTCTCTACAGCCATGAAACATATCCTAAAGCCTGGAATAAATTAAATGTTAACTGACAAGTTCTTTTTAGCCCCAAGATGTTCACCTAAAAGATTTTAAAATGTGTAACTCATGATTGACTGCAGCATTATGCATGAATGGAGAGTTTTAAGGAAGGCTTAAGAAAGTTTACCCTCAGATTAAAAACTCAACTCTTTCCTTTACTCGAGCATTTTCACATCCAGCCCTGTTTACTAAAGCAGCCTGAAATGAGCCTGTGGGAATCTGCAGGTAAATAACCATTATGAGTTCAGGACCTTAAAAAATGCAAAAGCAAAAAAAAAAACAAACAAAAAAAACCCCCAAAACAAAACAAAAAAACCCCCCACAAACCCCAAAAAACCCCAATCACGTTTCATAAACCCAAAAATAATAGATAATATGCTTCTGCAGTTGGTCATATGAACATTAAAAAGAACAACACACGACTCTACATGAGGTATGTCTAGTCCCACGCTCCTCCACTACCTCTGCCTTATTAGATTGCTAATCTGCAAGACATCCTTTCCTCATAACCACTCCAGTACCACCTACACCACCACTTTCTTTTATTCCCAGATAAAATCAAATGAAACAACAGTATTTAAAAGTGCAAACCTCAGCTCGGAGTCTTTAAAACCTATCTTAGAACTGTAGCATGCTTTTGTTCAAGAATAATCAAATTGTAGTGTCTAAGCTTAAATGACCCATCAGTTACCAATGCAAACAAGATCAAGTGCAAAAGGGCAGCATGAAACCATCTTCCTCTACACTTTTTTTTTTTTTTTTAATTAAAGACTAAGTAGCAGGAAGAAATTAAGGGCATTCCTCAGAAAGAGAGAGATGTACTAATTAAAATGAATTTACACTTACAAATTCATTTTAGAAAAAGAACTGTTGAAGTGGATCAGAAACCAACCATATTTACTTTAGCACTTCAAGATTTAACTTCAGGTGGACTTTGAAATTAGGGAGCTAAATTTTCCAGAAGCACCTAAAATACTTAGAAGTCAGTTCCAATAAGGCTTCTAACGAAGAACAGGATGTGAAGTATTTGCCTTTTCTGGGTACTTCCTAAGACCAAGCTGACATGTCTCTCAAAACCTATTAAATAAATTAAGATACAAACACTGTCTGACAAACATTATTTTTGATATTCAGAGTGTCAGAGCTCTTCTTATCTGTTAAACTTAAATCAAGTACTACAGTCAGAGTTTAATATCCATGGCCTTAGCCCTCCTAAGGAGACTGGGCACGGCCACTCACGAACACGACAGACAGAATGCAATGATTCATTTGTCTTAGGCTGTGACACAGCACGACCAACATACTCGTCCTATTTTTCCTAAAATAACAAAAATGTGAGACGAACGTAAAGTTCTCATCTGTTCTTTCACTGCACTGTATACCAATCTGCAATACAGATGCGATTATTAAGAAGCAATAGAGAAATAAAGCAACAGCAAACCCAAGCAACATCTGAGAGATGCTGCACCAGCCACAGCTGCTGGGCAAGCAGGCACGTGTGCCTGAGACAGCAGGGGAACGGCAGTCCAGAGGCACGTTTTAAGAGCTGTTGGCACAGGTCACAGGGGCAGAGTACTGCTTTACTTTACTGAAAGAAAAGACTGGGCATTCCTGGGCCACCATTCTGTCAGCGTTGATCTCTTACGGCTGTCATTGTCTCCTCTGACACATGGTCTAGGAGGCAGCGAGGCAACAACCGAAGAACGAGAGAGGCAATGAAATGACTCGCATAGTCCCAGCTTCCACTGGGGCACTGGACACTCAACTACATAAGGTGTTGAGCTGCAGACACAAGACCCTTGCCCAGACATAGGAAGCTCCGACAAAAACTCCTTGACTCCAGTAACTCTGCAACAAGGGCCACATTGTTTTCCAAGCCTGCAAGTATCTCTTTCCTTAATTTATATAACTTTCAGATTCTGCTGCAATAACTACCCTCACTGCAGACACGCAATCCCCACATCTCTACATCCTACTCTGTACCACATCCCAAAGTTTGACTAACTTGTCACAAGTAAAAAGGATACTATCTAGGTCTTAGTGCTATGTATTTTGGCAGACAATGTCTCCATCCATATTAGCTATACCCACATTTCCATAAGATTGTTTTTCCCTTCAAGTACATACATTTAATGAAAAACTCACTCATGCCTCCAAAGGTTGTCTAGACATTAGGTTGGTCCCCCTTCCTGCCTTCAGGATCTGCTTATTTTTTTTTCTCTAAATGAAGCTGTATCAAGGGTCTTTTGGCAGCATATGAAGAACAGCATATATGCTGAGGTGATATGTCTATAATACATAGACAAGACATGCAATACAGTTATCATCGACCAGATTTTCCATACCCTGCAATATATCCTCTTTTTTTTTTTTTTTTAACTGGGAGCTGTTCCAACATCTGAATCATCAAAGAACAGTCTTTTCTTCTACAAAGTGCCCTGAAAAATAAAACCAAGCTTCTTTCCTTGTCTGTTAAAATGGAGTATTTTACCTAACCCAAATTACCCTAGACTAAGGGCAACTTTGAATGAATGCCAAGTTCTGATACTTCATCAATGTTTAAGTCTAGAGGCGTATTTATACTACTGTGAAGGAAAAATTCCCAGAGATCCGATGAACATGCCTGCCATAACACAGACCCAGATGGCTCCTACACATTGTAAAGTCACCTGTATCTGTAGAAGCAATTGCATTGTTGATCTTAGAAGATTAAAGAAGCGTACCAAATGTTCTTCTTGCTAATTTGGCACTGTACAGCGGGTCTGACTAGTGAAAGGAACCTGAACACACCTGTAGAGGGATATGCAATGCGTTTCAAAAACATATTAAAAGATGGTTTAAAATAACACTATTTTTGCTTCTCTGTATAGCACATGGGATATAAAAAAGCTGTACTAAGGTGGTCTGTTGTATATAAAGTTTTTGTTTAGTGAGGGGAGCATCCTTCAAAAGCTGTATGCAAATGCTTGCATGAGTGCCTATACACACACGTAAAAACCTTAGAATTTAAAACTGTTGGCTTAGTACAGCAGAGGCAGGAGAGTCTACTGAAGAAATTCTTATCAAATGGGCTCAAAGTCACAAAGGATCCAATTAAGATAAGAAGTTCAATCTCAGGACATTTCTTCTTCTTTCCGACTGCTTAGGCCAACATCAGACATCCGTTCTCACTAATTTTTGAATTAATCTCCTTCGAAGCAAACTATTCAAAACGAGAAGACACATCATCTGTCCGGTAAGAATCCCTCACCTGCATTAGAAGGTGCTATTTTGAATTAAACAGTCTACTGCTGCAGCTGGAAACACAATCACAGCTTTGCATACAGAAAACAGTTTTGCTTAGTCAAGTTAAAACATCAGCAGAGATGGAAATACACCATGGCTTATAACTGCAGGCTACTATTACATAGGCAGCTGCACTGAAATGGTCTTCAAGTTGTCCCACAAATGACCTCTACTCTATCTTTTGCAGAATTAAGCAATCACAGTAACTACTTCTGCTAGTTCAGATTTAAACAAATTAGATAGGACGGCTTTTCAAAAAAAGAAAAAGCCACCATGTTAGGTTATTTTTACCTTATCTCAAACACCGGAATAACAGGTTCCACGCATAAAAAATTCTGCTCACCCATTTCCAGTAATAGGAGCATTATTTGAAAATGAAGAGATGATAGAGAGGAAGAAGTCCATGACTTCTCCAGATGACATTATACTTTAATAAGTACTGCACAAATTGCTCACAACATTTTGAAAAATTTTCAGTATTTCTCAGACTCCAAAGAGCTCCCATCATCTTTCTTTTCTTACAATATTTATAAAGCTGTGATGCCTTTACTTTGCAGAATTGCCGTTTAACATTCTTGAGTAATGCTACTCAAAACTGCACAATGCCATTTCTCTCATACAAATCTGAAAGCCTATTTTCTTCCACTCCAATATTTAGAAACTCTAATGTAAGTCTACAAGCATTATTTGTACATGCTCAAGGTATTGAGATAGAGTCAGTTTAAAAGGATAACAAAGGAAGATGATGATGATGATAATAATAATAATAAAAACCCAAGTGATGCACAAATTGAATTGCTCACCACACACAGAAAAAAGCCCCTGATGCCCAGACTGTTTCTGAGCAGCAATCCCACCTCTCAGCTAGCTTCCCCAGTTATATCCAGGCCATGACGTTCTATGGTCAGAATATCTCTTGGACCAGGCTGGGTCAGCTGTCCTGGCTGTGCTCTCCCAGCTTCTCATGCACCTGGCAGGGCGTGGGAAGCTGAAAAGTCCTTGACTTAGTGTAGACACTACAACTACCTAATAACAGGTCAAAACATCAGTGTGTTATCAACATCATTCTCATACTACACACACAGCACAGCACTATCAGCTACCAGAAAAAAAAATAAAAAATTAACTCTACCTCAGCTGAAACCAGGACAAATATCATGCCCAAATATTTTGAATAGACCAATCTAATGCAACGACAGCAGGGAAAATGGCTTTAATCTTTACACTAACTCACTTGCATTTTCAAATGGCAACCTTTTGCTTCCCTAATTTATCGGCCTCCAGATCCTCCTCAAGCAAGCCTTCCCCCACAATATCTTCAACACAAAGACCTCCTACTAGTTTCTTTGGTTGACTAGAGAATCCCATTAAGAAGTTCTTGTGTACCCCATCTTGGTTTTAGAAAACAAAAAACCCCAGTTTGTGAAAGTATACATAGATACGGATCAATCCAGAAGAATATTTAAACATATACTACTCCCGCTGACTTCAACTGCCTAAGTGATTTGTTGGAGCAGAGCCAGTACAATAGTTCCCTGCAAGAGCAAGGCCATAAAGAACAGTCAGCAATATCCTTCTTTACTTTGTGGTGGTCTACTTGCAAGATGAGGTTTGGTAAAACAAACTCCCTCTGTCTTTGAGTGCCCTCTATAGACCTAAGATAGTACACAAATAGAGCCTGCTAAAAATTTTAAGGCATTGTGATTCAAAAAAAAAAAAAAAGAAAAAGAAAAAAAAGGTAAAGAAAAACAAAAAGAAAAGACATCTGCTACACCCACAAGACACTTGTTAAATTACAGCATATATTAAAAATTCTACAGATACAAATGTGGTATCAGTTATCTACTGCTGAAAGAACAAATACTCAATTGTGCTCTTGCACAATACGTAAGCACTGCTGTTGGCAGACTGGTTCAGAATTAATTTTCCCTTTATTAGAAAAAGTAAGGTAATCTCATCTCCCTTGTAACTCTAGCCATGGAGAATAGATAAGAAAATATGTTTAAGGAAAGTATGCAAAGTCAAAAGAAATTATAGAAGGATTGCAGTTCCATACATTTAAGGAAAACAATTGCAAAATCACGACTGTACGTTAAATTTAAGAAGAGACTAGTAACAGCACATGGTCTGTATGTTTGCCCTCTGAACCACATATTCATATTTTCCTTTAGGAAGCCAAGACTTTAGCACTTGGGGGGAAAAAAAAAATACTCAAAACCACACTATAATCAAAACACAGTAACTTTTCACCCTTTTTTAAAAATTGATACACACTGAGGCAATAGTGTCACCATGCTTCAAGTAGACAATACAGTTTTTACAAGGTGTTTTGTCAAAAGGTCTATTTATTAGCATTTCCATGCTGTGAATTGATGTGTTATATCATAACAACTCTCAACAAAATGAATATGGATTTAACACGAGACAGTAACAGTTCCAAAAGGAGCTGTTAAAGACCATTGAATAAAAGAACACTTAATGTAAAGATTCAGTGGACTGCAGAAACTGATACCTAACAAATACCATAAATGTACCAAACTATCGGTCCACTTTTATGACAAATAAATAGATAAATCATTGAGTGTCCTTACCAGAACTACTCTCTGAAACCCCACAAAATTGTGATGTGGCAGCAGTACAGCCCTTGGTATTACACCACCTGTAACACAAACCATATTATGATACTTTCTATCAATATTTATTTTAAAGGATGAAAAAAGGATAACAACTATTTTTCTACCAGTCTTTTTACTGAAAGCATTAAAACAACATTCAGTTTCCTACTGATTACAATATATGCTTCGATAAGAAACCAACAAAACTTAAAGACCATCTTTTGATTACTTACATGAAATTTATTAAAAAAAAATAAAATATATAGGCACAGTTTCAAATCTATCCTCTTCTTACTCTTTTAGTCAAAAAGAAAACCCTGTCACAGAATAGAGAACTACCTTTAATAGAATTTCTGGGTTTTTTGGCTGCCCATATTGACAAAGGGGAACTTCAAGAGAATCCAGATTAAAGTTTACAAATGGCTACGTATTGATGTGGTAGCTTACTTGAGTGGTAGCTGGAGTACACAACTACAAAGACTCAATAGCAAGATAAAAATATAGGAAACACAAGGCCATGATCAAACCACCCGAGTATTTTCAAAAAATTGAATCTGAATTTAATACCAACAAATTTAAAAGAACATGTTATATCAAAGAATCCTTAAAGTACCCTCACGGAGTTAATTTCCACGAGTGACTTCAAAAGTTAAACACTCCCTAGGAGTTAAGTACAGTATGCATCTGTGATCAGAACAATTCCTCATCCTATATTTGTATAACATAGCGGTTCCTACCACCAATATTCATTACAGATGAAATCATTAGAGAAGAATCTTACATATACTAAGGGATTAAGGAGAAAGGTTTGAAGGTAAAAGCATAGGAACACTGCCCGGGCACCGCAAGAAATAAATCCACATAGCCAAAACCAAACAAACAAAAGCTGTTTGAAGCAGGACATACTTGACAGTAAATCAGATAATCTTGCCCCAAACGGAAGAGTATCGGGAAAACAGCAAACTGTTTTCTAAACACTGAACTCCATCCACAAATGCTCACAAAATGTGTTGCAAATAACACTGAAACTTCCCAAAGACCTCCTTAAAACAAGGACTAAAACCAAGGAAGGTGGCACATGCCTTAAGTAGCACCTAGCATTTACCTTTCCATCATCTTAAAAAATAATCATTGACCTCTAAGAAACCCTCCATTATTGAGTCTCTTACTGAGCTGAATAATACTTCAAAATGTTTCTTCCTTGTTTAGATTGAGCAACTACAGAATATTTTGCTCAGCGATCATTTCCCATATTTAAATTCCCAAGAGATTCTAGTGAACCAGTATCTGCTCCTCCCCTCCTTCCTGACAGCTGGGGGGACATGGTCTTCAAATCCATGGGAAGAGCCCAAGGTGAGAGAAGGGGAAATGCCACAAACAGCAATGGTACTACACTCCTCCACATACATGGAAACTGCAGCATTTGTTTAATTAATATTTAGTTAATATTTACATATTAATGGTTCTCCTTTTCAGGATTAGAAGATAGAAACACTATGACCTAGAGACATGAGAAGTAAATGCTACAAAGCATCACTTGGAAATCACCAGCTTCCTCTTAATAATAAAAGTCTGTTCACTCGTTACTACATTTCTAAGAAAAACACTCCAGTACCACCACCCTGGACTCGAAAAGTGTCCTGGTACTTCTCTGTAACAACACTTACTGACGGTGCCTCGCAAGAGAAGTGAAAAGGTCCTGACCTAATATTAATATAATTTTAATTCTCCACTAGGCTATTAACGTACTGCCTTGATCATTTCTGTGAACCTAACTCTATACATCAACTGTATAGCTAAAATTGAATTAAAAAAAACAAAACAAAACAAAACACACACAAAACCAACAAAAACCAGAAGCAGAGTCTAAAACACTTATAAAATTTTAACTCCAAGACCAACAATGGCGCAAATTAAAAGGGGATGCTGATCCTGCTGGCTGAACAAACGAGGGGGCAATAAGTTTCAACATTCACATGCTTTGAACTTTGTGCATTTTACATCTGCATTAAGTATTTTTCATTCATTTAGAGTAAATTCTGTTTCAAGTAGCTAATTGACATCACCCCAAAAATTATGTCAAACAGGAGAAAGACCCAGGAGGCTGCGCAGCAGAGCGGCGTACCACCGCACTCTCAACAGAAGCCGCTTTAAGAGGAATTCCTTTCCTCTCCACAACTGCCCACAGAGCACACACAGAGCACCAGAAATTCCTCATTGCATTAACCTCCCCTACCCCAACAACAGGAAAGCTGTTCACAGTTAACTAATTTGCCATGGGATGGAGAGGGCTGAAGGGGACACAGCAAGAATTCAACGCACAGCCCAACTTAACAGGTCTTTTAAGAATAACTAAGAGACAAAAGTAGTTTTTCAGATGGATCCTAACAGCCAGCTACTTCTGCAGTCACTTGCATCACATAACGTGACCATCAGAGAATCCCCTAAATTATATTTCTCCTGGAAACAATTTAATCCTGTTTCAAATTAATAAATAAACGTAAAATTTATTGTGTGTGCTGCAAAGACTTACACATTATACAGAATACGTGTACTTTTTTTTTTTAATATAAGTTAGTGACGTGAACAGAATTTGTAGCATGTAGATAAAAATTTCACATTTAATTATATTCCTACCAAGCAACGTGATGAAATGAAGCACATTACAGGGTGGCTCACCAATAATCACAGGGCAGAATTTCCCTTCCTCTATCCATCCACTCTTCTAACTTTCATTCTGCTGTTACGCTGTCGATTGCTTCACAGTCACATGCAACAATTTGTGTATCATGAGCATGAAACCTTTCCCTCCGTAGCTTAAAATACCTATGCATTTAAAAACCATATGCAAAAATATACTTAACTTCCCTAATTCCCTACCTAATTTCAAAATTAATTACAGAGCAAGAATTTTATCACACTACCACCAATACATGTGACAATGCCACACGTAAACATATTGCACTTCTTTCGGCACAGGACAGCGACAGAAATGGTCAATTAAAAAAAGATTCTGTGAAAATGTCACACTCTCTCTCTCTCGATGCAGTTAATTAGTATCGGTGAAGTTGGAGGATGGGGTCCCCAAGAAGGCCACGCTGGAGTCACCTGCCACAAGGGCATGCTCCTTGATCAGCACCAAGTCCTACACACCCATTTCATGAAAGCAAGCCAGGGAAAAGTGTGTCTTGTATTTCTCCAAATTAAAGTAACATAGCAATCCAAACCAGACTGACTTAATCTCTTAAAATGATAGCTTTGTTTGCAACCCTCCCAAGCTTTTGGCCAGGAATTTTCATTATAGGTTCTTTTCTTCCATGACTCGCAACTGAAATCCTTCCTATTATTAGATTGGGACTTCTGAAGACAATGTAATTTTTTATTTTTTTTTTAAATAATCAGAAATGGATTTTTTAACAAACAAGTAACATATCTTTTTTGAATGACTGCCTAGAGGGTTTGCTTGTTTTGATATTAAATCATGTATAGTTAGGAAAAAGAGACAAAAAAGTAAATTATGTCCTCATAAAAAGTACTGATGTGCATTTTACAAATTGAACGTGGCCCATCAGGGAGAGAGAAATGATCCACTTTTAGGAAGTATTGTTTACTGCTGTCTTTCCCACTGGACCACCTGTTAATAGTATTTGATGTTGTTTTCTTTCTGTATGACGACTTTTGCTATGACTATAGCAAAGACTGCTACTAAGGCAACGAAATGCATGCGTACAGAGAAAGAATTCAGCATGAATTCACTTTAAATAAAAATCTAAGTGTCTCTCTCTCGAACTTTATGTTATAACGCATGCTTAACGCATGCTTTTGGATCTTCAGAGAGCTCAATATATGAATAAGGTCTTATTTTTAGTCTGTCCTATGAGCGAGCAGAATTTCTGGTCTGCTTCTCCCTCCATTTACATAAACCCAAATGTTACCACTGAGATATTTGATCTGCTCGCTACCACTTATTCCCTCTAATCCTTCTATTTCAAAGACCATCCAACCAACAAATGTCACCAGCAGAGGAACTGAAATCCAAGTAATGCGTTTACAAAATAAGGGTTGGTTCATCTACAAAAACAAGATTTGCTTTTCCATTTTCATTCTGCAAACAGCACCACTTTTTGCCATGCCTGGGAGAAAAACACAACTAACAGGAGAGGTGGCTTAGAGAAAACCAAAGTCTTGGGTTGGAAAATTCACGACAGCCTCTTAGAATCGCTCTAAGAAACATAAGCAGATCTGTTTAATTTTCAAGTAGGATTGCACAGATTGCTAAATGTTTTGTTGTAATTTAGAAGCTTACATGCAGCACAACCAAACAGCATCAGAAATTAAACCGACAACGAAGCATTTATCACATGCAAAGTTTAAGATCACAATTTACTGAATAATATTTATGATCACAAAGTGAACATGATAAAAGTGGTATTTCCTTGATAACAGCAGACATAGTAATTTCAGCAGAAAACAGGAACACTCATCGCAGAGGAAGACTCCAAAACTGCTAACAGCCCTAATCCTGCCAAAAGGGACTGTGAGCAAGACTACTCAGATACTGAAAAATGTACGCAGGCAAGTTTGAGCATTACAAAAGTTTAAAAGTGTTTGGGTCATAACCATACTCAATTGAAAAACCCCCAGGAAAATTTTATCTGGTAAGCTTATAGCCCAGACAACTAACATCTTCCACGAAGCTCCCCAGGCAGATGACAACCAGACATGGATTAAAACGCTACAGACAAGCAAAGCTCCAGCAGTATTGCATCTTCAAGTGTAACCGGACTGTTAAACAGTTCTTATTAGCAAAACAGTTATTCCCAGGTCTGAAAATGAAGCTATGAAGTTTAAGATCTTTATCTGTAAAACATTAATGTTCTGCTTTGACTACCCTCAAGGCAATGTCCCAAGTGAACGCACATCCGTTATTCTCTCCCTTATCTGCTGTCATTTCCGTAATTCATCCTTTTAACGATTTAAGAACTTGTATGTTACCAGCGCAGAGGATATTTTCACAGGCCACTGATGGTGCTCAAGAAGCCTTACACTTGGCTAGCTGCTGACGGCACACCAAAGGAAGCCGTGTGTCCATCTGTCTGAGCTTGGACTGGTGCATATACTGACCAGGCAGGTTCCCGAGCTTTATATAGTGTTGTGTTTTCTTCAAATGAGACACGGCTTTCAAACACTAAATGAAAACAACCCAAGAATTAAAGAACTGGAGCAAAGGGACTTGCATTTCCTATTGCCCAATATTATTCATACATGGAAGGCAGGCTTTTTTCCTTCTCCCCCCCCAACCCTCTTTTTTTCCCTTTTTTTTTAAAAAAAAAAAACTATTTTGTAGTGTATCTCCAAGGTGCTGATGTGTATTGCTTCCCTCCCCCCAGATTGCTTACGTACTATCACAGACATTATTTGTATATAGTTCTATAAAGTTAATTGATCAGACTATTTTTGGAAACAAGACACTGAAATTCTCATTCTTTCTATTTGAGAGTTATTCCAATTCTTTAGCCTGATCATAATTCAAACTATTTGGCTTAAAGCTTTCAAGTTTTATATGTATATTCTCAGTGAAAAATCAAAACACAGGAATGATTTTTACCAAATTGTAGGGCAGAATCATTTCTTTTTTTAAAGGTTGCCTCCACTTGTACTGTTTCATTCCTGGTCCTGCAAAGGCTACAGACAGTACTTCGCATACTCATTAAAATTGATCTCTGGAGCTTTCATCTCTTTTTCCTGAAAAAGCACCTTTCAAAACATAAGCCAATCAAAAGCGTTGTAAAGCTGGTCTTCTTACTTGTTCCTGAAAATCCTCGATTTTGCCATTTTAAAATTTAGTAAGAAAAAAAAAACAACCAACCAAGTTTTTTCCCCCCCCTTCACCATTCTGCACGTAATCTCTAGCAACTTATCTTACAGCAGCAACCCTCACCGCAATGACCACGGCAGAGCAGAAGGCTGCTACATGCTTCACGCTACAGAAAACGAGCAGCCTCCATCTTTCCATTTACCCCCAGTAAGTTGGTGCCACCACGCTCTCCCAGGAGAAAAGCGCGAGAGCTGAAACTCCACAAGCGACAGCAAAGGACACTCAGAAGTACGGTCTGCCCTTGCTGCTCTTGGACTGCACGAAGGGAAGAGCCAGACTGCCGGGCAGTGGCCATGTCTTGTAGGAGCCTTGGTTCCTTGATAAACACCAAGTGGCACTTCTGGGAAGGAGTACACACCTCAAACTGGGGTTTAATGTACTTTGGTATGCACGTAAAAATAGTGGGACTTGGTCCTAAACTGGACCAAAAGCAGGTTATATCATAATTATGTCACATGTAATTGAAGTCCATATCACTAAATTAGCGACTTGCCAAAGCAGATACAAACATCATTTGGCAGCCGCAGCAGTTCTCAAACCTGCTCTGGAACTTATCTCGGGACATGAAAGCATAACAAAGCTACTGATTGAATAGCCTGATTTCTAGAATTTAGGTAGATTTTGCTTTATTTTATAGCATTGTAGTAACACTTTACTAGAGGGAAAGACAGGTTCTTGGATTTCAGAGCTGCAATAGAGTAGTCATGCGGAGTTACAACATAGCTCTTGCACTCTCTCGGGAGGCTCGAGTTAAATTCTTGGCTCAGGCCTGTAGTGAAAATAAACAGGCGGCATTAATCTAGTCACCATTTACCCATAAATCATGTTAAAAAACCCCAAACCTTAGTAAACTAAGTGGCAGCCCAAAAGATCGTGAATGTATCTGTCAGGAGTAACAGCAAAAAGAAGGTGCCTGACAAAGTCTTAAATGAAGCTCTTGTAATCTGTGTGTCATCTACTTACGGAGATAAAATTACCTTGGGACAGATGGATTCACAAAGTCAAGCAAATAATTTAAACCAGGCTTACCAGCGCCCGCGGTCCTGCTCTATGGAAAAGACTTTTGACAAGGAGATAAGAGTCTATTTTTCTCCAATTTTGGAAGCATTGCAGCTGTGTATTGCTTAATAATTTAGTTTATTAAAGGCAACAACTGTCAAAATCTATACAAACTAATTTGTCGTGCAGTAATTTTACATTATTGGAATCTTGTTATAATCTGACTAATGCAAGCTATCGCTTTCTAACCATGCCTATAATTGGTTTCTTGGCTCTATAGGCCTAAAGACAGTAATCCAAAACATCTCCCAATTACACTGAAAAATATGCGTGTTTGCGGAAAGTTACATTACTTAATTTTCAGACTCAATGGGCCTTTAATAATTTGAGATTAAAAAAATGTTTGCAAAAGGACACTGATTTTTGGTGCTATTCAGAAAGCTACATGTTTTTGTAGGAAAATACCTTGAAACATGTAAACAACGAAGGAGCACATATTGAGATTCCTATCGAACATGAGACAAAGACGAGAGGAAAAAATGTCAAAAATTCATTCAGATGGAGGAATAGATTCCAAGTCTATACATCAAAACTAAACAAGAAACCCAGCCATTAAAAAGTCTCGTACCTCAAAACTTCGGAAGGTGTGACAGTTAGTCGTGAACTTGTTGACTTCCAATACATGCAACCATATTGCCCTTGCCTGCAATCCTTCACCGGGCATTTCAAGCTCCTTGAATTTATTGGTAGATCGGCACCAGTTCAAAACACAAGAACTTTGTAGAGGAATTGTTGCTTAGTATGCCCAGAGCAGGGTATTGGACAGACGCTTTCATTGCGGTACCAGGACTGGCATACGGGTCATTTTTAAGATGCTTGAAGTGTTGCGGCTTGCTATATTACTACATTGACAACTATGGTTTACTATTGTTGATAGAAAATATTAGCAAATAAATATTACAAGGACAAGCAGGATTGTCCAAATGCAGATATTTTCTTACCAGAGGAGAAAACACTGGAGTTGCCACTTGAAATGCAAGAGAATTTTTGTAAATTTTTAATGTATTACAAAAATTTTTAACTACTACAGAATCTTAAAATTTGTCTATAAATCTTGGCAGATTAAGTGTGCACGTTGTGACGGAGTCTCGTGATTACAGTGAAATCAACAGGACTACATTACGTCCAGGACTATAGGTGATAAGCACATGCATATTCCCTGAATCTGGAACTGAAAATAAAAACAAGTACTTGCACGCAAAAAGAGTCAGAAAAACGTACAGGGACAAAAATTGCAAAACAAGCGACTGACAGTCACTCCCAATACGCCTCAAACTGACTGTGAAATGAGAGAAATTGATGCTTCAAGTGTCCTGCAGAGTTTAAACATGGGCCTCCTTATCTGCCTTTTTATACAACTCTCGTCACCGGAGCAGGAGAGTGCTTAGTGGTGTCAGTTCTTCCTCAGGCCACCGTGAATTGGACAAACACACCCAGCTGCATTTTATCAATGGAGAATAAGTGAACCTTAAGCACTTCTTGAAGTGGCCTGGATCCCAAGTGTTGCCTGAAACGCCAATCTCTCCAAGTAAGCTCACTGCATCAGTAACACAAGTTGTTTTGCGTTGGTTCTCTGCCCAGAGCTGTACCATGCACAGGAAAGTACACAAGAGCCAGAAAGTAAAAAAAACACCCACCACCCCCACCACCACCCCCCAAAAAAACCCACCTTAAAATTGAAACCTTTGGATATCTGCAACAAAATGGAAGCAAGAAGCTTGCTGCAACATCTGCCTGGCCTTAATTGTTTCTTTCACAACTATGACGCTCTGAACTACACTGAAACACACGCAGACACACAGCTTTCAGGAGACGGGCAGCAAAGGAAAAACCCCAGGAGCTCATCACCTTTCAGAGGACACTCACCGTTACCAGGAAGGCTGTGAAAGCTCAAAGCCCCACACTACGCTTCCTCTAGTGTCCACAACCATGCCCCCCAACAAGCAAACAGGTGTAGCACCCTACCCTCCAAAGTACAGGATATTAAAAAGCAGAGAAGTACACCTGCTTGTTAGACGCTTGGCACTACTATGGGGTTTTCCTCACACTTGCAACACATGCTGAGAAACCTTAATGCAGAAGATGCAGCATGTGGTCGTTGATACTTCCACTAACAGGTGAGTTTCCTGATAACAGGCAGCAGGGTTTTAATCCAGCAACAGCAAACACTTTCTAGGACACAGCTTAAACCTCCTAGGACAGCTAGCTAAATGAATAATGTAAACTCCAGAGATAGCGGGGAAACAATTTTTGTTCCCCATGAGTTGAGCGCTCATGAAGTTATGATGCAAAAGACGACGAACACAAATTCCACAGACAGCAGTCACAGCCTGGGGTATCGCAGCTCTGCTCGATCAAGTTTAGTAGAATGCATTTAAAATTGTTTGGCTATGTGACAAAACAGATCTAGAAATATCAAGCACATGCAAAGTATAATCTCTCACATAATCTTCCCACCTTATCATAAATTCATGTAAGAATTCATTAAAAGGACAAGTATCACACACACTTATTAATTTACAGCTAAATGTAAGTGGGAGAGAGAAGGCAGGAGGCAAGGTGAATAGGTAGAAGAGAAATTTTTCCCATCAGATTAAACCAGAACATAACATCTCTTTGGTACAGCAACGCGTGCTGTGAGAAACAACAGGCACTTGAATACATGTTTTACTCTAATCCCAAAGGATCAAGCTTCTTGTGTGATGCCCCTTCTTATTTTATTCCTGTTCCCCCACCACTTCTAAAGGTGGGTTAAAAATTGCCCTGTTTTACTGTACACACAGGAAAACGTACAGTACTGATGCTGATTTAGGACTCCCAAATTAAGGTGATACACAGGCAATGCACCATTGGGTTTCGTCTTGGGCCTTGGCTCAAGAGGGAGGCTTTTTCTGAAAATAGTTTAAGTGTCATTACTTTGACATCACCATCATCAGAAAGTGGTTTTGAGAAATACAATCAACTTTGCTTTCAAGCTTTGGATTGCAAAGGCACATAAGCGTGAACATTAGTGAAGCAAAAGTTTCAGAATTAAACATGCATGCAAAGAAGGATACACAGCATAGATGAATAATATATGCCTATAAATAAGCAGAAAAATAGACTTAAAATATCCACATAACTATTAATTAGTTATTAATATTAGATCTCTAGTCTATTTCCCTTCAAATTAGCAATTAGCCACCCACTAGCAAAATGTCAATTGCAAAACAAGAGATTATATTTATAGTACAACCTACTTTGAGGTTTTGAGAGACATGTCAGCCACTGCTAAATTACAATACCCCTATTGTGTGCCTTCCCAAATTAACACCTAACTTTCATTATAGGCAACTATACTCACAAAAGTCATACTAGATCTTAATAGTCTTTATTACATCACATGAGCCGGTACAAACATTTTTCCATATAGAAGCTGACGCAGAGAGAAAGAAAAAAAAGAAAAAAAAGCAGCGTTAAGTGATTTATCAGTATGAAGCTGGGTCAGACGCTGGCATGGCTGCATCTTAAAAGGTCCTGTGCAGCAGTGTGTCCAGGAGATGGTAATAAGAAATTCTTGGATCTTATTTTATTATTTCCCATCCAGAGACAAGCTTGGATTGCTCGTACTACAAGCAACGCACTGTGAAATGCACTAAAACATACTACTCGATCTTTAGACCTTATTTATATGGAGGAGTCTCCAAAGGAGAAACCACCTCCCTAACAATGTATCTTGGCAATCAGCGGGGAAGGGGTATGTGCCTACCTAAGGGACCCTGCACAAAACCACGCTGGGTCCCGACCAAGTCCCCCGGTGACTGCCAGCTCACCAGGATGGAAGATGCACTTTACATGTGGCTCCCTGCTGAAACGCAGAGGCCCCTCTACGGCCTCTCTTCTATCATGGAAAAAACAAGTACAACCAGTACGGGATGCCTCTTCTCTGCAGCTTTTGAAAAATGGTTTAATTCATGACCTCTCTGGCAAAACTAGAGCACGTTGGGGATTTCAGAGGAGGTCAAGAGTCACTGTGTTGAATTACATTTTAAAAGAATATGACCTATTCAGCTGAGTTTTCTTCTGGTTTGTGTTTGTGATTTGCCTTGAAAACAGTGCTCCTCCCTTATTCTCTCCAGATACCTGACACTATCCGCAGAAAAAGTGGAAAAAAGAGCATCCTGCAGAGGTTTGCTGAAGAGGGAGAGCTGGCAGGAGAAATCCTGGCAATACACGCTAAATTGCCTCAAGCCTTCTGCTGAAAGGGAAGCGGGACTCACTGTTTCAGATATGTCTGCCACAGAGAGGAAACAGAAATAGAGAAAGAATTACATAGAAACAGTTCTCTAAACAAACCTATGACTAAGGAACACCATCTCTTCAACAAGAGGTGAGCTGTGCTCACATTTTGGTGAATAATAGTCTATTTTACAGTTTTACAGCAGATTAATTTGGAAAATTCAGAAATGTCTGAAAGATAGATTGAAGAGAAACACAGTAATCACTGCTGCTCATCCTTCCTCTTGGTATAAAAATCACATCACTTTCCATCAGCTTGCAGGAGTACACTCCTCCTAATAACACCTTTTACAGAACTTCCTTCTACAGCTAGCTCTTATTCTTGTAGTGGGAAAAAAAATAATCCTCCTAGCCTTAAGATCTGCACAAAACCAGGGGCCCTGTGCCAACCATTTAATTTCTCATGTATTTATGCATACCAAAGTATTTGTACAAGGAAATCAATTGTAGCTGCAACTAATTTTGCACGTTGCCGATTCACTTTTAAATCCATGGGGAGTAAAGAGAATCCTGAATTATTAAGATCATCATTTGCTATCTGGGAACAAGATTGTCTGTGTTTCTCCATTTCCTAAATTTTCCTTTTATCTTAAAATTCACTTTAGCACTGTAACTATTAAAAACTAAAGGAGTCAAAATTGAGAAAAGGAAACAAGAGCTGCAAGAAGAAACAAAATACAAAGCCAGCTGGGATCCAAAGCCACTTTCATCGCATGGGATATTTTTACATCATTGTACATTTTATTTTTTCAAATAACTGTCCCACATGCAAGCAGGAAAGCTGCAAGGTACTTTAAAAGGAGATAGGAAAGAAAAAGATGAATGCGGTCCCATCCATCCCTTGCTGGGCTTTTCCTTTATACATGCTGAAAATATTTAAACCCTAAGCAGATCATTTAAAAAATTTCAGGATTAGGGTGGGCTTGACCAGCTAAGTGAAAGTCTCCACTGTCAGGGAATTTCATTCAAGCAATGGTTGGGGGGGGATCAGCATGTCTTATAGCTATGAATAAAAACTGGAGCCCAGCTATCGATAAGCAATTAGCCTCTGCAGCTGTAACGCTGCAATCAATCTCACACCGCCTGCTTTATATCAAACCAGCACCCAGCCAAGGCCTTCATTCATATCTTTTGATTTTTCTCCAATTCTGAATCAGTTTACTGCAACAGCTTATCTTAAAACACGTAAACACTACCAGTAGAAGGAAAATATTATTTTTTAGTTACGCTTATCCTAGGCAAAAAAAATGGCATTACAGAGGGAAGGGCATTTGACAGGATTTTTATGTTTTAATTAATCTTAATAGAAATAGAGATAGAACTTAGAGGTTTGGGTATGTTACGGAGATGAAGGCAAGTGGTTTTCTGGGAAGTCCTGGCTCATACGAACCACTCAAAAAATCCACAACAAAAACGCCTTCAAAAACCACAGAAAAAGAACAAGCCAATAATGGACACTTAACCCTCACTGCTGGTAGATGAACGCCCATTTCTAAGTACTCTGTCTTCAGAGGATTGTTCCACATCCCACAGGTTCCCAAGGGCTGCTTTCCACCACGCAAACCACAGACTTCTCGGTTGGGCTGGGTGCATCTCCTGGTAAGAGTATCCCCCCTCAAAGATTCCAGGGAAGCTGCCTTTCCACTGTACTTTAATATATTAAACTGAATTGAAATTATTATAACTGAATATTCTATTATAAAACCACAGAAACAATAAATCCTATGCCATTGTATCCTTCACCTGAACGGCATTTACGAAGAGAGCCAAATCCAATGACCCCATGCAGTGCAGCAAGAAAGCAGACACGGTTGTGCAGTTACACAACCTCTCCAGATGAAGATGAGGGCAAAAGCGTGATTCAGGCTATGGAAGGCAGTCAGAAGGTGAATGAGATGGCACTGTCAAGTGATCACGGACTTTAACTTTGGCTCCTAAATCTGCTAGACTCTTACAAATGTTATTCAAAATGTATGAAAAAATGTTATTTTCTGCCTCAGGTAAAACAAACTTGACTGTCTCTTCAGAAAAGCAACACTCAGATGAGAAAGAGGTTCACGGTAGATATGCCAAAACATACATTATTGGGGGAAAAAAAAGCTCATTTTGTCAGGAAGAAAACTGCGAGCACTTCCAAGTAGTTAAAGGTTTGTAGGGCTTTCTAGACCTATCATACTTTACATTTATACATACTATCTTTTTTATAAGTGCTAGAAAAAGATAATAGCAGATCCATTTCTGTTCCCTTTTATATTGAGAAGCAAACTATTTAAGTGCTAACTACCCCTGACAATGCAATTAAAATCTGACCCAATTTCTAGACACAAACGAGCTGCATTTTTCACAGCATAGCAATACATAACCAAGTTCATCCCTATTTACTCTGCCCCTCAATTCCGTTTGTAACACTGAGGAAACAAAAACAAGGCTGCTCTCCAAATCAGTGCCTCAAAGGAAAAGAAGCAGGGATGCATGCAGGGGAGTGGGTGGTAACCCACGCAGGACTGCTTCGATGACTTGTAGAGAAGGAAACGCCAAACAAGTCTATGTGCAGAGTTTATATCACTTATCTGCACTGCAAAACAGACAGTAAGTGAATTACAAGGCTGCCAGGGCAGGATTATATAAAACCTAAAAACCTCTGGTAGTCATCATCTTTACTATCTGAGTATAAATCACAACGTGCATTGATACAAACCCTTGTAAAAACTCTGATGTGGTTATGTTGGATAAAACAGAGCTGTACAAAATGATCTACAAAACACACAATTGAAAGGCAACGCATGCAACATATCACGGGGATTTTACTCATTTCACTTAAATTTCTGTTCTATTTCAGGCACCTCTCTTTTTGTTCAAGGAACCTTCACAACAATTAAAACTAGACATTACAAACATTATTATTACTACCACTATTTATTTGAACAAACAACAGCATCCAAAAGACCCTTTTTCAAGATGAGGGCCCCATTGTGGTAACGCTGCATAAACATGTAAGACATTGGTCCTGTGCTGAAGAGATTGGAATCTGACCAGACAAGGTCAATAAACAACATAGAAGTAAAATGTCAACAGCAACAACAACAAAAAAAAACTGTGCAGCACTTTTGTTGCTTGCTTTAATGTATTTTCCTCAGACCATCTGCTACTCTTTCTTACCAGCCAAGGTCCTCTCCAGATAGTCTGCACCACTGCTGCTGCTGATTCTGTCCTCCTAGCACAGCCCAATAGTAAATAAAGAAATAAATAAACATTCCTCTTCTGTGGGAGGCAAAAAACACTGAAGAGTCTTCAAAGATAATGGCAGTGCTGAGATATAACGTAGCCTTTCTAGTCATTCCTGAAAGTGCTAGCTGTTTCTGAGTTAGGATAAATACAATGTTGAATATTGTCATCTTTGTCTAAATTCAGTAACAACTTCTCCAGTCAGTGAAATGAAATATCTGTAGTACTGAAGGAGGATTAAATGCCAGCCTTTGGTTTGTGTGTGCAAAAAAACCTAGATAAAGAGCTATACAATGAGTCTGTGCTGTGTTTGGAAAAAACAATCTATATACAGCTAGTAGTGAGAGAATGCGATTTCTCTTATTTTCTAACCATATAGCAGCAAACAGCCTCCTACAGACGGATCCTTGCTCAGCCCCAGCGAACGCAGCAGAAATACGGGCACTGAGCTAGATTAGAGCCCAGCGAGCAGCAAAGTGCTTTGAGGGAACAGGCTGAGAAAGGAAAGGAAAAAAGCATCACGGGAACAGGCACTTTTTCTGTTCTTGGCTCTGGCTGTTGGGCTGAGTTAGGGAATGCCTTATTAAACAGCTGAAGCTCTGGAAATTTGCAGCCGTTAGCCTAGTGTGAGGCAAAATGTTACACATACACTTCTGCCTGTCTAGGATTCTTTCTTCATTCAGCAAATATTTAGTAGATTTAAGATTCCCAAAACAAATGATTTTCTAGGTGTTACTAAAATATTCATAGAGCTCGCCTAGATTTGGTTAGAAGTGATAAATAGATGCATTTCCTACAGTGAAGTCCACGCTTTACAGATCCTACAGTCACTTTTCTCATTGCAACTTAGTACAGGAGAAAGGAAGCAAAAAAAAAACCAAAACAACCCCCCCAAAAAAAAAAAAAACAAAAAAAAAAACCCCAACCTTCCTAAAACGCTCCATTTGGGAGGATTTTTGGCATGCACCTATTACTACAGAAATAATTGTCCCCATCTCCCTTTCATTACATTCCTGCTTTTTGACAGCGTTGTTCTTTTCATTTAACACTACATGTCTATCATGAAAATCTTTAGGAATATACAGCAAGTCAGGGAACACTTTACCTATTGACAAATCCACTATGCTTAAGAAATTAAGTGTTTCCCCCACCCAATTCTTCAGCTAGCTTTCCTAATTACAGCACTCTTATCACAGGATTTCAACATACGATAGCAGAGGTGCTGTATAGCACGCTGGGAATTTATAGCCAACATAGCCACAAAATTGCTCTTCAAATATTTTAAAACCGCGTGTGCATTTATAGCGTACTGTTGTTTCTCAACCCTGACACAGTGTGCAGCAAGTTGCTTGTGTAAACGAGCCTCAGCGTTATCTTCCAAATCGTCCTAAGCAATACCCAGCCCCCATAAGGCAGCCAAGGAAGGGTTACAAACACCTCTCACTGGGCAGCCACGTGTCACCCGCTTCTGATCCCAAACAGGCCCTTTGAGTTGACTCCTAGGCAATTTTCATGGGTGTAGCCAGAGGAGATACGTGAGACAGGGCTAGATAGTTTTGTGTTTTGGCTGGTTTGTTTTTTTTTTTAACATATAACATTGCATTCATTTTCCAATGGAATATTCAGAGGGAGGCAGTACTGTTCAAAACACAAATGAGATGCTGCCAGGGCAAGAGAAGGGGGAAGCAAGTGTGGTATTCTGTGATCCAGATTTCCTCCTGGGATCTCCAAGCTCCTTTCCCTACCCAGAGCCTAAAACCGCTACAAATCACTGTGGATTTTCCACCGGATGAGTTACAAGTCACAAAAATATGTGGAACAACTAACTTCACTTAAGCTGCAATGTTTTTTCTTCAAAAGCAAGCACTGGGGTTCCTAACTTATGAGTCTTGCATAGTTGAGATCCTTTTAAGTAGATGTCACCCATCCCAGCTGTAGCTTGGCACTTCTAGCAACTCTCGGCTCAAGCTTTGCCTTTACTGATGTTTCTCCACTCATGCATCGTGCAAGTCCCAGATCAATCTTGGGGTAACAACCGAATCTTAGCAACCCCAGAAACAAGTGGGTTTTCCATGGGTTTGCTACATATAGATGCCACAAGTTCTATTGGGAAGGCTTTAGAATTCAGATATGTAAAGCATAAATTTAAAGACATTTACATAAGAGATTAAACTGTTTTCCAAGTCAGACAAAAATGAGTCCAAGACCTGTTACATGCTTCTGAAATTGCTGAACTATAATGTTCATATTCATTATATTGTTTTCTCTTAGGCAGCAGTTTCTGTCCCGTGTTCCTAACAGAAGGACGTGATTTACTTCTGTACGGGTCAAATTTGCTAATCTGGCAAAACAAAACACAGCTGAAAGATCGCTCATGTTCTCTCCCAGTAACACAAAATTAAGCTCTCACCTTTCAAAGACAAAACCTAGCATTCCACAAACAAACTGTGCTCATTAGGAAGACCACCAGGCTCCCCCCTTGAGCCCAGTCTGTATTAACAAATGTCCATCTCAAAACTAGCGAGCCTATTTTGCTTCCCATTGTATTATGTGAAGATTATTCAGATTATCCCAAAATCTTACTCCCCTGATGGATGAGATCTGTTTTCTAATTTCTAGCCTGAATATACTCCTTGCCAAGATACAAGCATTTCTTCTGCTCCACTTTACACTCATCTTTCCTGAACATGGTCTACCAGAGTAGTTACACACAGGGATTGAGCAGTGCTGCCCTGCACGTGAGCAGCATTAACACTTTCCTATTTCTCCCCCAAGTACCTCGTCACCTCACAGATTTTAGGACTACATTTTCCAGAGCTGCAGGGTACTAGTGAAAGATATCCTTTGATTTTACTGGCTAATATACTCAAGTCTTTCTATTCCTCTGTCATTTTCAAGAAATGAGTACCCAAGTTAGCAAAATTCACATCTATCCAGAAGTGCACAACTATGCATCTTGTGCTATGAAACTTCAGTCCACTTTTTCCACTCCAGTCCTAAAGGCCATCCAGCTGTAGGATACTCTGTTCCTCATGTATACTGACAGCACCTCCCAACTTTATGTCACTGGCAAATTTTATAGCACACTCCTACTTTTGGTGCCAAGTTCATTAGTGAACACACTGAAGTCGGCCCAAGACCAATTCTGAAGACAACAAACTTCCTTTAGGCCCAGCACATCACCCGTGAACACAAAATGACATGACCTCCCTTTAACACCCTCCTTATTTACCTCACAATTCTACAATATCTCATCAGTATTTTAACTAATAATTTCCTACATATTGCTGGAGCAAGTATAATACCACAGTCTAGACAGATCAGCTCTAGCCTATTCTTTTGTCTCAAACCAAAATTAACAAATCCATGAAAACCACACAGATCCTGCTATAGGCGTTCATGAAGCCCATGTGCTTAAGTCTTATCTATTTCGATTATAAATACATATACACACACACAAAATGCAGAGTAGCAACCTTTCCTGAGTTACCTCTCAACACAAAGCCAGAGCTCCCATGAACTCCAGACACTGGGATGTTAGCACCAGGATATTTGAGCGGATTGCAGTTACGTTAAGCCACGGAACATCCATTCTTCTTCCAAACCTGCTACAATGCCTGTCCAACTGCAGATGAACAAAAAGCAGTCCGATGAAAATAAGCAGTAACACTCCAACGAGTATTAGCAACCTCAACGGGTTGATCCCTGCAACTGTCATGACACAGTCACAATGCAAGACAAAAATCAGTACTTTATTTAGTTTGGGTTAGGAGAAAAAGAAAATTCAATTGAAAGACATGGACCACCATAGAGAGAAACACAGCATGTGTGATTAAAAACCAAAAAAGAGGCAGTGCTTGTTCTGTAGGCTACAAGGAGGTAGATCTGCAGAGAAACTTCAGTCAGTTTTGGCAAAGAGAACGGTGGAGCAAAACTGGATGGGTCAATGAAAGCAACTTCGCTCCACAAAAGCCTATTCACCACGGCTTTCAGCTTCAGTCAAAAAACAGGACATGCGAGAGTCTGCCCACTGCCTGGGGTGGACTTTCAACCAGGTACCTAGTAAACTACAACAGCATAGGAAACATCTAAGTCATAACCAAAACAGAACAATTCAGCACAGAAGAATGTTGTTTTCAGAAAAAGTTAAATACAAAAGAAACTGGGATTTAGGGTAGTGGAAAGGTATGCCAACAATCTGTTCTAAGCTGCATTCACATTTACAAACTCATAAGCAAACTAGTTACTTGCTTATCGTAAAAAGCATGAAACCTGCAGGAGAAAAGGCAGTAATGATCTTGCCTAGAGAGCAGCACATCACCTCAGGGGTGCCCATGGTAGGAAATAACAACTTGTACTGCATCTTCTATTTAGAGCAAAACTCCAGCATCTCTAATGCTGTTACCATTTGCAATGTATATAATTAACAGTCGGCTCCTCACAGCGTTTCCTTGGGATCAAATTCCCTTACCTACTCCTCAGGTTACTTCCCATCTCCCAGATGGTCAGTCTCCAGCAAACATCATCTGCACTTCAGACACTTCTTGGTTAAATCCATTTTGACGGCTCATTAGTAGAATAATTTATCAACTGTTACAAGAATAGCTGTTATAAATTTGTTTTCTATGTAAATCAGGTTCCATGCAACTAGGATGGAATTCCAGCCTTTTCAAATGCATTTTAATGTGAAATGCTGACATCAAGTCTTAAGTTCATTTGATTATTTTTTCAGTTTATGTTATTAGTAATCAGTTTTTCTGGCACTCTTTTCTGTTCCAGTTCAATCTCTCAGTTGAATTACTTGAACTCCTGGTGAACTGCACCAAAAAAAAGGAAAATTAACTAATGCCTCATTTGATCTTGTGACCATAAAACTTGTGTTTTCATTCCCTCTTTAACCTTTGACCATCTATTTTTCCCCTTAATTTGTGTGTTATGTACCTGATAGTTTTAAATTTGTTTCTTTTATTCATGAAAAAAGAATCTGCTCTGACAGCTGATTTGCCCTCTATTTATTTAACCATTGCTGACTTTATTCTAGATTCTCATTAATAAGCATGCATTTAAAACCCCTTCTTCATAGTCCATTATACATGCACGGTTTTTGACTTACTGTAGTCTCTTTACCAGCAGTGCATGGCTCTTCACAAAAAGTGGTGACGATGCTAATAAAGAAGCTTACAAAAGAGTGAAATGGCTGATTTTATAAAAGCTCAGTTCCCAGTTTATTACTTTAATAAAGTCCTCTCCTTTTCATATTGTTATGATGGACTTGAACTTAATTTGTACTACTGGGTTTATCTATTTATTTTTTCTTAAAACAGATGACAAACACCTGAATGCATGATAAAACATTTTTAAAACACACGCAGACCATAATAAAATATGGTTCATCTACAGCCAAAAGAAATTAAATTAAAGAGGAAAATTTCATGAGTATCATTAATGAGAACAAGTATTCAAACTATGGCTCATGTTTGACATCAATACCCTCCATTTGTGCAAATACTAAATTCATGGATGTTGACCCTACATACATATGTCAAATATCAACCCCGGGAGGATTCAGATCCCTTGCCTTGAATAGTTTTTTTTATATACGCTCATTAAATCACAGTAAGAACATCACACATGACCTTCATTTCCAAATATGGGTGCACCAAGCCAGTGGCTACGATCTTTATTTCTATTCATATGGCGAACTAGAAAATTGGCACGTAAGTACAGGCTTCTAGATCTGGCATCCCTGGTGATGGCCATGCAGACACAAGGTCCCTAGCCTTGGGTGGCCAGCAGGTCTCAGTTTCTCCTGAGCAAATAAAAGTCAGTATACCCAACTTCATTCCCCTCAGCGTACAGGCCTCCTGCTGTTCTGCAGCAATACTCATTATCTCCCAGCATCAACACCACTCAAACTAAGGGCAGCTTTTACTTTTGTTGACTTGAACCAATATCAACTTTCAGTTGACAATGAGAAAACCAGGATCAAGACCCGATCATGGAAGTGACACATTTACATGGTCTGCTGTGAAATAAGCCCTGCTCTTCTCCAGAAGGTAACACTCACATGCTCAGATGCAAAAGAGCCTGTCCTTACGTCTTCTCTGCAACATCCTACTTCACGTACACCTATTATCCAGTTTAATTTTTTAAATACGCAACAAACTTAGTCACTGCCAAAAACATGTAACACTGTATTTCTAATTCTTTCATATAGTAGAGTGGGAAAAGGGTCATTTCAGGTTACGCAACTTCACCATGGGCATATGGCAGTGAACCCACAGCAGAAACATAAAATCTCCCTCTTCTCTAAAGCAGATGGCATGCTGATCAAGTAAGATATAAACTAATGCGAGCTGCACTACTACTGCTGCTATTAACTATTGAGCTAAAACCAGTATAAAGCGGTAAAGACAGAAAAACCCAATGCAGGGGAGGTAAAGGAGGAGGAAGATGACAAGGAAAAAAATACAGAGTAAAAACTCTGTAACATAAGACAACCTATTGCAACAGAAACAGCCTCTTTTCAGGTACAGTTAAGATTTAAAACCTCGGAATGGCAACAGGCAAGGAACAGCAATGGCCCTCATCCTGTTTTAGAGGACATTCCCCTAGTTTGAGATACTGGCCCGGTTCCCTTTGCTCTTGTGATTGCACTGCACTGGGCACCTGCCAGGGGCTAAATAGCCTGGCTGCTTAGATAATTACGTATTTATGATTCTGCCGAGAATTCTTAGTCAAAGCTTATTTCTGAACTGTAAAATGCTTAGAGAATCAGCAGTTCTCTGACAATTGCTACTTCAAAAAAGAGCCATCATTTCTTAAAATTTTTAAGGACAGTAGTTTCCCTTTCAGTTGATTCAGTGAACTTTAATGGTAGAAAAAGGAGACAAGGGGTGTTTTTCCTCTGAATCAGAAAGGGATCATACTAGTGTGTTTAACTTGCTTTCTGGAAAAAGAAAAAAATAAATTAAAAAACCCTTCCAAGAATGGATCAGAATGCAGTAGAATATCAAATTGTTAATGGTTATCACAGTACACACCCTACCACACCAATTTTTCTTCTATATCACATTATCAGCACTTCCTCTTCAACACATATACCATTAGATCAGCTAATTCATGCTGATCCAATAAATAGAACTTACAGATGAACACTCTGAAATGTTATTGTTCAGCCATAACCAATTATCAGACAAAATAGATTGGACTTCACCTTCCTTCACTGATAATAGCATGCATTGATTTCAGAAAAAGCAGAATAGTCCAAAATTTCATGTAGTCACTTAGATTATTTCAGAAACTGCTAGAAAAATGTATTTTTTTTTCCTTTTAAAGCTGTACTCTGTAAACTGTACAACCAACAGCCTCAACAATAAATTTCATGAGCACTTTTAGGCCCTACCACTGAAAGTGCTTTCAAGCTTGGTTAGTTTTATGCACACAAGTACTCCTTATTCATATCTCAAAAGAACTATTCCTACAATTGAAGATACAGGTACACACATACGTATGTATTTGAAGAACAAGGACCTTAGTCTTGCAGGGTTATTTATTCTGAAGCAACTATTCATGTCTCTTGCAGCCAACAATCTTAAGTACTGTCAAGTTTCATAAACTCTTGAAAGCAGAGGTCCGTATGCTCGGTATAATGAAAACCAACCCTCAGCTTTACCATCTTTCAAAGGTCTGCCCACCTGCAGATATTCTTTTGAATATACTTATAGTAGTGAGATGACATTCAGCTCTTGGTGAAACAAAGTCAATTTTGCAATTCCAGTGCAAACCCTGGAGCTAGTGGCATGGACCTCCTGCTGGCTTTGGCAAGTGCCAGCAGAGGCAGGGCTTCGTTGCCAAACCCAGCTTCTCCGTTCTGAGTGCAGGCTCCTGCCCTTTCCCTTGTTTGTCTTCCTCTGCATGAAACCTTCTTAACATAATGGACTGGCAGAAGATTAACCTGGCAGATAGATCAGCATTTAGATGGGTGTAGGTGTTGTGAAACCACAGGCTAATAGTTATATTCATTTATTCCTTCAGCTGTCTTCTAAGGAGCAGTAAGGTCACAGGACGACACTGCAGAAGGCACCACAAAGGGATTCGAAGAACATGCCTTGCTGTAGAGTCTTGGGGAAGTTTCTGCAGACACCTTCCAATCCCTTCACTGAATGCCTTTCTCTTCTGAGTGACTTCGTCCTCCCCAGCTCCTCCAACCAGTCCTGCCATTTCTGGGCTAAATCTGCTGGGTAGATAATCACCTTGAAGTGTTGTACCAGTGAAAATTTCCTGGCCCAAGAGACTTAGCTCCTGCAGAGTTGTTCTCCTGTAACAAGTCTCTTACATATAAGAACACCTGAGGTAACACATAATGGGTGCATTACACCTTCAAAACACAGTATGATATATTCACTTAAAAGTAGGTGGCATTGAAGAGAATGGATTTAAAACACCTACTTTGTATCCCTTCAAGAGACTACGAGGACATGACATAGCTGTCGACGACCCCGCTTTCCTGGAGACTAAGTAACTTCGCACTCACTGCCTATCCTCAGACTTTGCCTGTGTCAGCTTGTAATAAATGATAACATCCTCTATTCTCTTCTGCAGGAGACATTTTAACTGATCAGCGTGCTGATCTTTGTCAAACTAACCATGCAGGAAGAGCTGCCAAGAGCCCAGGCACAGCGCTGCTCAGGATGCCTCTCGCAAGGCCACCATGTCGACTTTCTCGCTCTTGCTTCTATAGCCCTTTTCGGTTACTTTCTGCAAAATTAAACACATCCCAGCAAACTGTTGCATGATAGTCACAAACAGATACTTCCCAGCTTTCTCCAAGTTCCTGCTTTTTGCACACTCCTTTTTATAATATGTAGATATACATATCTATGCATATCGATACGTGCATGCAGCAGCACACCCATATATGGCCATACATATCTATGTATACATACATACGCACACACAAACACGCAGGCCCGCTTCAGTAACTTTTAGAAGACAGAAAGGCAACCTATTTTGCTTCTAAAACTAGCAAGAGCAGCCTTGCAAGGTATGATGGAAAATGTCTCTCAAGTAAGCGACTTGATCCATCACGTAACAAAAAAATGAATTTGCTCAAGCCTTTGTGGAAAACCTGATGGGATCTTCTGCTTAGGCCAAAGGTCCGGGACTTCTGATTTTTATTTCCAACACATTCATTAATCCTTGTGACTGTGGATTAAGTACCCAGTTTTCAGCCTCTAAATGAACTGTTGAAATCCTACAAAAAGTAGCATCATACACTAATTTTCCTCCACTTAACAGGCCTTTTTTATTACGCCTTTGCATCTTTCCTTTGAGACTCTGGGGAACATTACAGTTGACTGGAAAATGGGAAGGAGAACTTACACCGACTGAACACAGTCATACTCTCTTTTAGCAGGCCATATCACAGTACAAATATTTTATTAAAAAAAAATTGCCAACAATTACAGTATGTTTTTAAGGAGTGACTAATATTTTACCCTATTTAGTTATCAGTTAACCTATCATATATGATGCAAAAAATAAGCATCTTTCAAATACCTTTAAAATAGAAAAGCAAAGGAAAAAAAGGATGTGTAACTGCTGTGTTTTACTTTTTTTTTTAGTACTAAGAAACGGAACTGACAATCATGATTAAAAAACTGATCAAAAATACTAGTATAATTTCTCAAGGGTATCAGAAACAAATTTCTGATTAAAATATATGTAGGGAACATGGGTAGCCAAGTTACACCAAGTTCTGTGTGGGAGAAGAATACAAACTGCTTTTTCCAGATCAACCTCTGGCCCATACTTTGTC
The DNA here is from genome assembly GCA_013400195.1 of Aramus guarauna. Taxonomy (NCBI): domain Eukaryota; kingdom Metazoa; phylum Chordata; class Aves; order Gruiformes; family Aramidae; genus Aramus; species Aramus guarauna. The sequence goes on along the minus strand of VXBL01006287.1, from coordinate 1,482,468 downwards.
TACAAATATCAGAGAGAAAAACATCATAATAAAAGTCTTTTTTTACTATAAACCAGATTAAGTTATGATTACTTTTGGGATGATGAAGAATGTGTCTAGCTTGTCTCTTAAATCTATATTCAAATGGTTTCAAAGTTAATTAAGAGATGAGTAATTGTTTAGAAATCTCTAGAATAATAAAATATAACAACTTATAGCACAAAAGCAGCCCTTAAAGATAAGAGTGGGGAGTATTTCACTTCACTACAAGTAACAGTTGAGTATGTTTTATGATCACTGTAACAACTAGCACGCCCTTGAGACTGTGCAATTCTGAATTTCTAATATAATTTGTAGGGGGAAAATTAGGACAAAATGCAGTAACATTTCAAGTACAGTCTCTCAGTATTTTAAAATTTTATGAAGTATAAGGACTAGGTTAATATGGAATGAGTCACATTTTTCAGAGAAGCAGTAATACAGACCTGTATTTTAAATCAGAACTAAAAACATTCTCAACTAATACAAAATAAAAAGAAATCAGAACAGCTTTTTGTTGGAAAAAGGTCAACAACAACAATGAAAATTTAGCAATAATTGAAACTAGCAGTGCTCTCAGCCTTTCCTGGTTTGGAAAGTTAAAATTCCAGGCTAAGTGACCAGGTAAAAGTGATGCCTTCTCACTCAACAAATGCGTTCCCACCAGCTGAAATTCATCCCAAATCGATATAAACTTTACGTAATATCAACTCTCAGCCTAAACATCAGGCTATTACATGACAAACACACTTGGTGTAGATCTTCTGATTCCAGTGTTGTATTTGCTTTACTTAGTGCCAAATATATGCTACATTACATTTCACTCCATGATGTCTTTGAAACGTAGTAATTCTGTTGACTCTCAAAGTAATGCAATTACATTCAAGCAAACTCTCTCCAAGTGTCATTTTGCTCACAGGACAAAGGCAGTGGAGATGCAAAGGTATAAGTGAGGCTATAATTTATTTACATATTCTTTAGATCCATGCCCACGCGCAAACCAGTGGAACCCAGCTCAGCTCTTACATCTCAAATTGAGTTTTAAAAGCTAGATGTCAGAAATATTATCCCTTTAACTTCTGTACTGAGTACAATGATCTAAAGATGCTTGAAATACAAAACTCAGGCTGGCACTTTATGCATTTCTTTCTTAAGGCTAATGCTGCAATCACCATTCTTGTAGTACACCTCAACTGTGAAAACACAAATATCAAAACTGTTGAAAAAAGATTATTTTATCAAAGCTGAAGCAGTAAGTTCCTGGCCTTCTCTTCAGACCTCACCTCTGCCTTCCATTTGCACAACTATCAGAAAGCAGAAGTAAACCGTAAAGACAGTCTGCAAATACGAACTTCTAATAGACTGTAACATCAAGTAATATTCCAGAGATGGAGTAAGAAGATTGCATCAACCAAGCCCCTTTCTACAGGAGCTAAGATTTTAACTTCACTAGTGTTATGTTGTCAAATGTGCTGAAGCAAAACACACCTGACACTGCATAATTTTTTTTTTTTTTTTTTAAACAGGAGAAGCTGTTCATACTGAAACAAACTGCAGAGAGCACCAAGTGGGGGCAACAGAGCACTCTGCTTGGCTACAGCTTTTGGCCAAAAGAGGAAGCAAAACCAGTTACCAACAGGATGAGCTGTGTTATTGTCAAGTCACACTTCTCGCTTCAAAAAATTAACATGCTGCCCTACTTTCCATGAGAGAAAATCCAGATACAATATCACTATATTTATCAAAATCCAGATACAATGTCACTATAGCTATCAAACAGAATGCGGTCTAGATGTTTCAAAAAAAAAAAAAATTAAAATAATCTACTTGTGTACTAAAAAGCAGTTATTCTAAAAGTACTATTTGCAATACAAGACTGTTTACAGTACATCTGCAGGAAGGAACCACACCACCTTTAGTCAGTTAAAAAAGTACTTACCATTGGCAGTGCATTGATATGCGGAAGTTTTCCTTTCAGGTGCCTCTTGCCACAGAAGGGTGATGCTGACAAGGAAATAAGGAGACAAAATAGGAAACATTAATATTTATTTTTTTGAAAGCGGTGGTGTTAACACAATAGGACGTTATCAAGTAGGGGCCTTCAGGGCTCTTGCAGCCTCCTCTGTCAAGGAGCTGAGTGATTACCACCGAATTTGTATACAGCCCAGAGCAGCAGCGATCAGGCACAGAAGAGCACGCAGCGCTGGGGTTTTGCATATATCCTGTCGCTACCCACATCACACGAACTGCTCCTGTGGGGAGCCTGAAACACAGACCTTTGAACAAAAAAGCCTGTTGAATGAACACTTAAGACCATCAGACCTCTAGACAGTCGCACCCATTCAGTGGGAGCACACGCAAACAAAACGACCTGTGTATGAAAATCCTGATGTCTGGATTTTGCCTTAGCTCTCCAAAAAAGCTTTGGGAAGTTAACTAGGCAACATAGGCAGCTTACACTATCTTCTGCCCATGCCAAATTTCTTCTGGAAATAAACCTCAGCTACCGATTTCTAAACACTCTGAAAAGCCCCAAACAAAAATCAACATTCCAGTGGTTTGACTTCCAAATGTTTCAAATCCACTGAAAAGCAGGAAAATAAGAGAGATCTGTTTTCCTAACGCATACTGCACTAAATAATTCTGTTTATGTACACAGGTGTGCCTGTGCATCCAGACAGCTACCAACTCCTGCAGTGACCTAAGTGAAAAAAAAAACCAAAACACACAGCTCATACTAGTTGTTGACTATATATGATAATGTGTACATAACAGAAATCTTCCTAGTGTAATATTCAAGAGAAGTATTTCCCATTTTCAAAAACCAAACAAAAACACAATCAAAAAACCCCATGCTCTCCTACATTGTAGTGATTTTCTTTACATAGCAATAATAACATTATGCATCTAGTTAAGTATAAGCAAACATTTGTTGATGTCCAAGTGTATGTTAGCTTCATGCACAGTAATATCCATTTTTATTCATTAATGACAACTGATTTTTATTCATGCTAATATTTCTGAGTGGTTGCTTGCCATACAAATACTTGCCAGACTACTTTTCTTCTTAGGAAATAAACTAATCACCCACTCAAAAAGCAGGAACGGGGACAGATGGACATGGGTGACTAATAAGGAATTATCCAACTATTTTTAGATTAAACTACTTACAAAGCATCTGTAAATTCTGTTCAAAAACTTTTACTATGAGTGAAGAATAACTACGGTTTTCGGGGCTCATGATCAACACAAAGTTCTCGCGTGCAATTTTCAAGCTCAACCAGTAGGAAATGGCTTATTATAAAGCCATTTTTAGACCCAGCCGAAAAAAGAGCTGCAGCAGTAGGGCTTGTTTTATTCTTAGAGATCTCACCGCACAACTAAAGCGGACAGAAATGTAACCTTCACAGTGCACAACCTTCACAGTGCAAGCCAGAGGCGCTGCAGAGGATGCTGAAGAATGCAGGAATGCTGGGAATTGAAAGAATTTGCAAACATGCTCTTGTTCCCTTGCTTAGTTGTACTGAAGCCGCAGAAATTATGTAAATAAGGCTGAGGAAAACTCCACTCCGCAAGTGGCATGGGTTCCTATGTGGAGCTACTCATAAAGTTTGTTTTTTCCACAGCCAGAGTTGCAGACCAGCAGAGAAGAGAAAGCTTTATCACCTTGCTCAGCAGACCCCATAAACAAACATTACTTGTTTATAAGGAGAGTTTTCCTTAAAAACAGATCAACACACCGACCAACCAATATTTGCGCTCTTCTTTTGAGAACAGACTAAATCATTATAAAAGCTGTGTGTAGGGAAAGGCAGAGGAGAGCTCCGCTGCCCCATTCTGAGCATGACGCCTGGTTTGGGTTATTTCATTTGGGAAGGAACATGGCAAACATAAATAAAAGGATGATTGCACAAATATAAACCATTTTCTTCAATGAAAAAAGGCTTTCTTCAGTACACACTGCCCAAACTGTCTCTTTCCAACACCCCTTTGCCCTTGTACAATCTTCTGAGTGCTGTACTTATCATTGAAGCCAGAGAGGGAAACCTTTCCATCTGATCCGTGGAAGAGGCTTCTTGTCCTTCGCTTTATATCTAAACAGGGCAGTGACACGGAAAGTAGCTGGAAGCAACGACTCAAGAGAGCAGAGAATGAAAAAAAGAAAGGGTTCACTGACTCTGCTTCATTCCTCGCTCATGTTAATTGGCTGTAGGTTCCACTTTTAAATAAGAGCGCTTGAAATGACACAGAGATTTAGAAAACTCTGCGATGTCCTTCTTCACAATCAAGTACTCAATACGAATGCCTCATCAACGGCTTTTTTCTTTCCAAATTTATCCTATTGGATTTTGCAATTTTGGCATGTACCTTGAAACAATGCAGATGACAGCTATAATATATTGATTTTACGCTATCTCTTACCTTTATATGCTGACCCGTCATAGTGATTTAAACAGGTGACCAGGTGTATTAACAGCTACACTATGCGACACTTAAAATAATCCACCAGGTCCCCTTGAAGTTGATAAAGCACACCGGGGGAACGCACAGGAGCTTATGAGTTTGGATCCTTCATTTTGGAGGGGCTGGGTGTTCACCACTGACTGATGACCAATGCCTTCAGAATAGTGCTCCCCTGGACATGAAAAGGATTAAGATTTTGCTGCGTGCATACCAACCTGCTCCCAGCCAGCACTCACCAGCTTTGCCCACACAAGAATGACACACCTGATGCCTGTGGCCCCCCATAACACCATGCCCAAACGCTCGGTATGACATCATCTCCTCGGAAAGAGCATCCTGCTTGCGTTGCACAGAGTGGCAGCAACGCCTGACGCCGTGAACTCGAGACCTGCTTGCACACAGAGGTGGCAAAAAGGTCCAGGCAAACAGGTTGCCCAAGACAGGCATTTCCCATCTGCCGGGCCAAAACTGACACACCAAACCAGCCGCCAAAACAGCAAAGACCAATGTAATGATGCTAGCACAGGTCGGGCTGCTGTTATCAACTGAGTAATAATCATGTGGTACAAAGACAAAACCACAGATAAAAACAACTGTGGCACTGCACGGTGTCAAATCCGGTTATAAACACACAGCTTAGATGTACACTAACATTATTCCTTACCTGTTTACAAACATAATCAGTTCAAAACAAGGCTTTCTCTAGAAGCTATTTACAAAAATGTTTAAGTATTTTCTCCTAGAAATACCATCATTTATGCTATTTCCTCCTACCCATCCATTACACAAAGAGTTACACTGGGTTCGTGCTACGGCTAAAATAATGTTTTCTGCGTGAGCTTTGAATTGCTTCGGTTCCTCATGTGAACTTGTGTGCCCATGTTTTTCTTCTAATCCTCTTAGATCACACTGTTTATACTACTTTCTGAGATTTTGGTACTATCTGAGCTTTAACAACAAATTTAGTCATTAGATGTTGTGCTTTGTGAATTACAAAAGCCTTCTAAGGACACAGTATCTTTTCCTCTAAATTCTCCTTGAGTATCCTGCTTTTATCTGGATTCAGTATCTGGAAAGTGTGTCCCAATCAAAACAAAATTAAAAATAACTAAATCCTGGATATTCCCTTCAGTAACTAGGCTGCAAAAAGCATTAGACAATAGTTTTTAAAAGCCTAAATTGAAAACTAATCACTCCATTGAATCCTTCCTTTCATTTGGTTAATAGGCACATACAAAACTAGCGGTGATTCTAGTTCCGTGCTTGATTTTTTCTGTTTATGTTCCAAAGTTATTTCTTTTAATCGCAGTTCCACAGTGATGTACGGCAATTTTGTTTTAAAACAATTCAGCACTTCTACAATAACATCTGCTTTTCCGATCTAACAGAGAAGCTGAATTGAGATAAATACCAACTCAAAAAAATACAAGAGAAACAAATACGGGGTGGGGGGTGGGGGATCAGGACCACAAGCAAGACAGCATTAAAACCTGTCATTATCTGCAACTAGCTGGTAGCAATAGGGTTCCTAGTGACAAAATAACACACGCAAACTGCACCAACACTCCGCTCGAGGAGCGCAGCGGCGGCACGGCACTGGAGTATGCTCGGACGGAGGGAGGTCACCAAGGGTGTTTTACAAGACCCTCAACAGGGAGGGAGCTCTCAAAGTACCCGGCACCTGCCCAGAGACGTATCCAACTATATTCCTAAACTCTATCTGAAACAGCTTTTCTCTGTCAATTGAGAAATCTTTATTTCCTGATCTTTGTTCTATCTTTAGGCCTTTATTACAAAACAGGAAAAATTCAAACCAGAGCAAAAGAATATTGTAGCAGCTATATACAAGTTTAAACACCAATTTCTATAAAAGCCAAAAATTGAGGCAAACACAGAAGGTGGCTTATAGCCCACTGAAAAGAAAGCAAGCTAAACTGCTGGAGAGAAAACCATCTTAGCCGGGTTTATTAAAACCACATAACACAAAAGAGTAATCTTCTCAATACCCATCAGTTGGTACCGTCAGGGAAGGAGGAAAGGCGAGCCACGCTGCAGCATGATTTCACTTGCAAGGCATTTAAATGAAATTCATTAGTAAGTAACCCAATTCACATAAACTGAAAGTTAAAGGATCCTAGAAAATGAAGTTAAATCCAGTCTAGACTGGGAAAGAGCATAAACAGTTACTACTCAAAGCGCTGAGTGTTATATGAAGGGACTATGGCATCTAGAGTAGTCACAAAATCCCACCTTCGCAGACTGCTACATCCATGCTACATCTATTTACACCTATGTAAATTCAAGGTGGTTTCTTATTTCTCTGTTTTCTGAAAATAGCGGACATGATGACTAGTGACATACTGATAATAGTAGCATATTGATAAATATTTTTTTGTGGTTTTATTCTAGCATTGAGTTTGAAATTTAAATTCATCACTGCAAGAATAATCAGAGAAAAGACTGAGAAGTAACAGCCTGTCAAACAGGGTGCTCTCAGCAGACTCACCTCAAATTGGAAAGAGAAAAAAACAATTTCCCTGTGTAAAAAAAAAAAACAACCCACAAAAACCAAAACCAAACCAAACCAAAAAGACCCTGATGTGCAGCATTTAGGGGCCACTCTGTTATTCTCAGTAAGTTTATGACAGAATTCAAATACGTACCTAAAAACTGAACCAAGACACAAAATATATGACTTAAAAAAAAAAAATCAGAATATTTTTTTCCATTCCCTTTCCTCAGGGTAGGAAGAGCCATATTTCCCATGATAGTCATTCAGCCTGCTCCAGCTTGCCAAATTGACTCAGCCACTCCTCTCAGTGACAACCGTTCCCTCCCGCATGCAGAGCCCCCTTAACTCAGAGGATCCTGATCCGAGGCAGGCACCTGCTTTTGCTCCATGGCAATGAGTTCGTAGGGAACTGAGAGCTGTAAAGTTACCAGGACTTTTAAACTGGTCTCTAATTTGGGGATATGGAACAAAGCTCAAACTGCTTCCTAGAAAAATACCTTCTTCCCTTTCCGTGCTTCTGCCAACGAAGCCTGTCTCTACTTTGGCATTAATGGTGGCCTTGCAGAAGAACCAATCTAGATAATGGCAAGCATCGGAAATTGTTAGCGGGGGAAAAGCACAACTGTGCATGTTTCTTGAAGAGCTTTATTTAGTGAATTCATTAAAAGTCTGTCTCAAATTTGCCATGCTTTGGGAGGTGGAATACATGTTTTGAGTAGACATCACATTGAGAACTGGGCCCAAAACATTTGAATAAGAAAATCTCCAAAACTAAAATGAGGATGTGACAATATTGTGCTATTTTCAATCCTAACGAACGTATTCACCATTCAAGCCCTGTCTGTGTTTCCCTCAGTATGGTTACCACTCTCACCTTTACTTTTTTGAGCAACCAGAAGTCAAACGGAGCATTCTTTCAGAGTAAAAACTCAATCTACATTTTTGTCGAGTCAAGCTAATGAGCCGCAGAGGACACTTACACAATGCAGCGGGACTTGGGTTCTGCTGAAGGCACGGTGTTTGCAGACAGTTTGACGTCAAGAGGCTCAAGAATTCCTGCTGCGGTCACTGACCCTGAACATCGCATACGACCAGTGTTGTTGAAGTTGCATCTCTTTATCTGAGAACACACGTTAGGAAGGCTGGCTGCCTTCCGTCTGCAGGAGTACCTTGCAGGATATTCACCCTAGCAGCAAAGTATCAAGTTTAAAAACAGACGTGTACCAAAATGTTCTAAAAATCCCCATTACTTGTGATATTGGACATGTAAAATAATAGCACCATCTGAAGAATTGGGATCCAAGAATTCTTTTAATATAGCCCTCAAAATTATGAGTTACTTTTAATACTCAGAAGCACTTAAAAATCCATAGGTATGAAAACACTTTTCTGAAAACTTAAAGTCATACCAGAGGTCAAAAGTACAGCTTGTGGTGGACTTTGGGCTCATATACTCCAGATGTTCCTGGGATGCAGCTCCCCTAAAATAAGATATTTATAATGCATTCCAGATTCTTCCTAAAATAATTATTATTATTATTATTATTATTATTATTATGCGCAAAGCCAGAGAAAAGCGTAAGCCTCTCATGCTGCCAAAAAAGGTAACGCTGACTGCCCTGAAATCATCCACTAAACATATCAAGGAATAATTAAATATTTTTTCAAAAAGTACTGCTCATCAAAAGCTGCTGCACTTCTGCTTACAGTCCACTCTCATTTCCCCAGGAATTTTTCAAAACTGAGTGACAGTTGGTGCATAATGTACTCATGCAGTAGCACGACCTTTCTATAAAAATTCTGTGTCGTGGTTGTATTTTCACATGAATAATCTACACATTAAGCTCTTTTTATACAGGTAAACCCTGTGATTAAGCAGCAGTTCAAGTTGCCCAAGCCAAAGAAACACACAAGGAATTCTCCCCTTTTTCAAATCTCTGCACCCTACCACCAGTAGACAATATCTTATTTTCTACAAACTCTCCTGCCTCTGCCCTTCCCATGCTCCCATCATTTCTCTCTAATGGAGTAATTTTGTGGCATTATAGGAGGGCTCTGACTCACAAGGAGTTAAAACCAACCCAGAGAGGGCTGCCGTTGTTCATGCACTGCTTGTCCAGCCATCCCTGCTAAAAGGACAACTTATTCTAACACAGAAGTTACTGAACTGTGACAAATTGCAGACTAGAGTATAGAAAAAAAGACTGTGCCTCATTACCATGGCAAGCTTCATGAGCAGGTAAGCCATCCCTGCAGCGGTGGATACAAAACTTCGAGGGCAGAGGGACATCACGCTCCTTCCCAAATAAGCTGCCTCTTGTCTCTAAGAGCTCCAAGGCTGTAGCTCACCTAAAGGTTTAGTTTTATTCTCAAGTCACGTCCTAGCCAAAATCTACATGGCACTCAGTGGGGAGCCCTCCGTACCCCCATCTACCAACTCCCAGCTGGGTGGTCTCACCACTTCCTTTCCCCTAAAAAATGGGAATTACTTGTTTTCTACCACTCAGCTCCTGAAGTGTCTCACTGCAGGGTCAGAAGAGGACAGAACTGGCTCAAGAGAGGAAGAGGGAACACAGCCCTGAAAGGGAAGAAATGCAGGAACAGCACTGACCTATAGCTCCGTCGTCAAAATACACCTCTGTCTCCAAGGGATGCCTGGTGCTTTGGACAACGATGGGGATCCCAGCAGAGAAATCTCACAGCAAACACAGAATGATGTACTAGGTAATGTGAGTCATACCAGAAATAATACAGACACTAACTATATTAAAAAAAATATTCTGTTGTCTTTGCGAACCATTTAGATACCAGAGTTGAGAAACTATGTTTGCCTGTCACACTGATTGAATAGGGAAATACTTGCCTCGATATTAGACTTATACATGGAGGAAGAGACACTGAAACTTGTTCCAAAGAATGAGCAGCCATAGCAAAATATTTACTTCAGCAGTATGGTCAAGGAGAACAACATTTATTAAATAAATGGATTAAAGTCATTAATCAACAGCAGCATTAGACTAATCTAATCATGCCACTTGTTCTTCACTTTTTTTTTTTTTTAAACAACAGGACCTAAGCACGATCAAGGAAAACAAATATATTTGATTCATCAATGACAGCACATTCAAAGGATCTGATGAGCTTCAGGAAATGAAGCCACAGTAGAGAGGCCTCACATCAAGACCATCACTAGGCTATGATTAATTGATAACAACCTAAGTGTCCTTATTCAAGTCTGTCATAAGTAGTAAAGTGGGGCTTATCTACATGTAGACAGTTAAACTATTAAACCATGTACCTCCTGCCCTAGGTGATCTATTCTGAAATAAAAAAAGCTTTTCCTAAAAATGTTGTTCATTATATTAATTAACATTTCAATTATGTTAGGCTTTCCTACTGTAGGTCTTCACTTTCCCTTATAGCAAATGGGTGCAAAACAACCTAAGCAAACTTAAATTGTTGCCAAAAAGAATGAAGTCAGTATTTTTGTTTCATTGGACATGTTTTCTGTTGAATTTCCTACGGTCATTGCAGCTGTATAGCTCAATTCACAGCCCCTTTGAACAAATGTAGTACATGTACAGAGCAACACATAGCAGGTGTTTATCCTACAACCTAATTACACTTCCATTGGTTTATCTATTATGCCACTTTGCAAACAGTTTAAAAAGTGAACTAACATTAGCGAGTTTTTTCCCCAGCACCTTACATTTTCCTTTATACACAATAAAAGATTTAATCCAAACAAAATGCAAGAGACCTGAATGAGACCTGGGGAGTGGCCATACGGGATCAGGCCAAGGGGCTCCCCAGCCCACTACCCTCTCTCCAGAAGCAACCCAAAGGCCGATGCCCATAGGAAGAGCAAACAGCTCCAACATGATCCAGTCCCCTAAATAATCTCCTAGTCTCCGGCTATTTTCAACTCAGATGACTTTTCAGAGCACAATTTGTTTGGTTTCTGTGTATTTAGTAACCTCAATGGAATTATCTGCCATTAACATTTTCAATCCCATGAACATTTAGCATCTACCTCTTCCCGGAAACAGTTTTACAGGTCTGCTCCCTGCTCAGAACCAGAATAGCTTGTGTCTTTCTTCACAATTTTCTCTACCTGCCTCTTATTAGCTTAAATTGACACTCTTGTAGGAGAACAGGAACCTCTGACCCCTATTCACCCTCTCCACAGACCTCCGTATACCCAACTCCCATGCTGTAACTTCTCCTTAACCAGTTGCTGCAGGAAACAACTACCGGATCTCTACATGACATTCTGATATGGCAACTGCACACTTCGCATGGGATTAACTCAAGTCTCCCAGGGCATTTCCAACTCTCCTGCCCTTTCTGATCTTTCTAGTGTTACCATGTTGATAGAAGCGGATCGGTATTACTAACCATCTTATGGACCACTCGTATACCACCCAAAAGAAGGAAAAAAAAAAAAAAAAAAAGCAGCACTTAACACATAGTTATTGAAGGTGTTCATCTGTGAGTGTTCCTCTAGGAATGTGAAATTGGGAATTGACTTCTAACATGGTAAATGTTAAAATGCTACTAAATTTCAAGACTATTTCTGAAAGAACATGGGCCAATGTGTGATCATGAGTATACGCTCACACCTACTAAAGGAGTCAGTTTCTTACATATTAGTTATTAATTCAGGAAGTTAACTTCTAAATCTTGTCTCCACAGTAATCTAACACTCTTCTCAATGTCTCACCTTTCGACTCTTATTTTCTCTTCTGTTCTTCAGTAGAGCTCCCTGTAAACGGGGTTAATAGCATCTTGTTTCTCTGTAATGGTTATGCCCTAATAGTAACCATAAAAGATGTGTCAATGCTATCAAGAATGACTTGAATTTAAGCTTACTTAAGCTTTTCTGAAGAGCTGACACTAAATTCACTGTCTTTGAAAGTATCTCAGAAAAAAAATTAGTTTTGTCAAGCATGTTATTTATCATTTTCAAAATCAATACAAAAATGGAACTAGTTATTACCCTCTGCATTAAATGTCTTTTTAGTCTCAGTAAAAGTCTACCTGCTAACTTGGAAAGCTGTTAATATTCACGTCCCAGGTACAGGTAAGTAAGATCTCTGACCAGGAGAAAAGAAACAATTTAACCAGAGCAAAAGTCAAGGGCAAGAAAAGATCTCAGTTTTAGATAAATCTACTGAAGATGATGCAGATGGAAACACATTTTTAAATAACCATGAAAAACTTCCCGAAAACAAAAACATGCGGCTGAAGAATAGTTGTTACGAGAAGCAGCCTGTGTTATGGTGCTCCGGTTGTTTTAAGCAAGAGTAGCGACTCTGGAAGGAGTGATTCTGCCTAAGGAGACATCTACTGTATAGCGTTTGATCTAACAGAGCTTTTCCCCTTCCTTACTTTTTGATTGTTATCTTGTTTCACCCCAGGAATCTGAAATTGGCTGAGCTGCACATCCTGCGAATCTCGCTCTTCAAACAAGAATAGGCTGAAGATAGGATTTCACCATTTGGGAATTTCATTTACAGAATTCTGTCTCTGCGGTTGCCTGCAGAATTCTCCACAACTGCTGTCAGGACTTCATGAAAAGGGCGGGTTTAGGGCTTGTTTGTTTTGTTTTTAAGTCAACTTACATTTATCAATGAGATCTACTAGACTGATTAGAGAAAGTCACAGAGACTCAAGTCCTCTAGTCTTGCTCTTTGGGGAAAAAAAAATAAATTCTTTTATCTTCCAACTTGTGAAAGACAGAAAATTTACTCACATCTTAATTTTAAGATATGCTAGATAGCTACCACCACTGAAATTACTTGCTCATTGCATTTTTTTTGCTGCTCTGATATGAATTTAGTAAAGCATCTACAGAGTAGCCCCATTTTCATTTTTAAAAAAGAAATGTGATGAATGTCTATAGGTTTTTAAAAATTAAAACAAAAAAGCTATGCCTCTATTTTCAGTTTGAACATACAGATATTTAGTTCTTTTTTATTGATGAAGAACAAATTAGAGGCCTGTATATTTTGCTACTTTCTTTTGTGATTGTGCTAACACACGCTGGTTAGTTAACCAAGGAAACAACAGACAAATGCTTGGATGAGGAGTATCACACGCACACATTTGTCAAAAACACTCCACCTAGCAAAAGTATTTCCCTTGAATGTCAGACATGTCAAATATTGGGGTCTGGTTAATCTCCAAACAGAACATTATAGATATTATTTCAGTCACACCTAGTCAAGGGTTTTTCTTCTCTTTTTTTTTTTTTCCAGCATGCTTTTTTGCCATGCTTTTCAAAGTCAACGGCGCGATTTTAAACTGGAACAATATGATGTATTTAGCACTAATAGATACACAGAACCTATATAGCACTACGTAATAAATGCTTAGAACTTGAGAGTCCAATAATGATGTATCTTCCAACAGCCCACAAGTAATAACAACCTGGGTTTACAAGCTGCTGCACTTCAGAAGAGACTGTTTACCAGATCAGATAAAAACAAGGTTCAATATATATATATTTTGTTGCATGACATTGTACAACTGCAATCATTTATCAGACTTTTTTCTTGTGTCTTATCATTCTTATCACTGCCTAAGGAAAAAGCAAAATCTTAGAATTACAAAAATGTCTCTAACACTAGCACTTCTGACCCATGTAACACATAGCAATTTTTTTTACACCAACTTTATCCAGAAATAAATCTACTTGCCATATTCTCACAGGAATACTGCTACTAGACTGACTTTGACACCTTTTCAGAGAAGTCTGTTTGACCCTCTTGCACTGCACGAGTAGCAGGTTGTGTGCACACCACAGAGACACAGAGCATCCCCTTCCCACAAAAATGAAAAGGATGCTGGTTTGCTAGCAACATTTGTAGACTAAATGAGCTAAGTTTAATAGCAATTAGCACTATTTGTTTTTTTGTCAAGCTAAGATAATTTCTTTGTGGCATTTTTAACCAAATAATTTGTTAATGCAATACTTCAGAAAACATTATTGGCTTTATCTTTTTGTTCCTAATAGTATCCTCCTGTAAAGTAGTAAAAATAGAAATGAAAATACATTCACTTCTTTTAGCCTCCATATGAAGACTTAATTTATTACTTCGGTGTGTAAAGACTTCACTACAAAATTCTTAAGTCACTTGGACAATTGCCAGTCCTCAAAATGGCACATGCCAAACGCTCTTACCAAACTTTAAAGATACTGGCTCCATGGACCAGCCACAGACCACCCGTGGCCTCATGGGGCAAAGAAGAATGTGGATGAGGGTGCGCAGCAAGTGAGGTACAAATATTTCAAGCCAGGAAAGCAACAATAACGTAACGCATTAGTAATACGTGTATGAGAGTGATCTACAAAGCCTCCCATCACTGCACACCATTACACTGTCCCAGCACACACACAAACAGTAAGATAAGGAAACAGACGTGAATTCTGGCAACACAGTGTAATGAAACGCAGTATATGCACCTACATGATGGGAAACGTAAACAGAGAGAGATTTACTTCTTGGCTTGCAATTACAACTTAGGGATTCAGGTTTTTGCTTTTGTTAGTACATAACAAAATTGCCAATAGGGCAATTTGCTTTCACATGTAACTCTCCATGTAAAAATCTCTTATGTGACACATTTTAGAGAGAGAGATGTATTTGTGAAGTATTAAAGGCAACATTTGCATTTTTTCTTTTTAATAACAAACCAGAAAGAAACTACTGAGCATCTAAATAGTCTGCTCATCCCTAGTTACCAGAAGACTTGACCTGGTGAGGTCATTTCAGCAGTCATATCTGAGGCACTCCACCCAAACCCTCCTGTGGCTGCTTTTTATTTTTTTTCTTCCTTTTATAAATTAACCATTTCTCACTGCTAACTATGAATTAACAATGATATAAATGTAAATTTAAGGCGTGACATTTCCTAAGCCTCCCAACAGATAGCTGCAGCACTGCCCTTGCTATTGCCCCATCAGCTGAATAAAATTACCAAGATGCAGATGGACTTCACTGCGGCTACTCACAGCCTGGAGGTGCATGGGACCATTCCAAATATGCCTCTCACACAGGAAAGGTATGGGCACTGCCTGAGAGAATCAGCTTAGTTATCCACGGCCAGAGAGACCCAAAAAGCCAGAATTGAGGCGTGGTGAACTTAAAAATTCTGGTAAAGTTACAGAGCATAGACACTTTTATGATATCAATATTAGTTCTGTTTAGAATTAACAAAAATTAAAATACAAACCCTACAGATACCACACAATAAATTTTAGACCCCACTGCTTATTGTTTTAACCAACTAGAAAAAAACAAAAATAAGTAACAGTGCATAAAGAGAACCGGAGCGCAGTATCGCTGGCTCCCTGCAGCCAGGCTGCAGCTCCTGCCTGGTACCACTGCCTCGCCGGGGAATCCTGGCATGAGGAGAGTAGAAAAGCAGAAGAAGAAGAGGGAACACCACAGAAGCATTTCTGTTTGTTCTTTTTTTAAAGAGTATTTTTTTCCATCTTTGCCAAAAATTTCTATTTAAAAAAATAAAATAAAAAAATCTTTTGTTCTTCTTTAATTGAAATTCTCCGCTGTGTTTTGACAACAACAGAATCCCGCTGCAGCATATTTGGTATGTGCACTGACTATTACTCTCTTAAGAAAACAAAGCTTTTGCAATGATACAATTTGTCTTCGATCATACAATTTTAAAGTTGAGATTAAAAGATGCTGGTTGGTATCAACCAGATCCGAGACAAAAAGAGAAATCCAAAAATCTCACCAATGCCCTAAAACAGCTGGCCGAGTCAGACAAAGAGGGTGCACGTGCTCTGATACACACATTTATTGTAAAAGCTCCTTGAGGGAAAAGGCTGTATCGAGTCACATGAGAGATCCTTCAAACATAAGAAAGCCTTCAAAACTCAAGAACGCAACACCAATTTACAGAAAAATCACACATCACTATTTCCACTTTCCGTAGAGTAACTTATGGATTGCTAGAGACAAGCAAGCAAAAATAATTCATGACCCTCTCTCCTATCTTTAAAAAGTAATGATGGTCAGAGTATAACCCAGTATCAAACTATTTACAGGTTCAGAAGTTAAAACTGTTCTTTCAGACTGACGAAAACCGCACACAGAGGCAATGTGCTTGGGAAAGCACTAGTTCGTGCGCTTACACCTTACACTGGGACGGCTGACCCCAGCGCTGGCTCAGGGCTGCCCTGCAGGCTGGCAGAGCTGAGCCTCAGGCAGCAGAACCAGCACCACTCGAGCCCAGGGTTTTTTCTAAGGATATACCTACTGCCTGTTCAGACTCAGTTTAAATTTTAATTTTAATTTCAATTTCAAATTTTGGCAACCTATACCAAAATCTGATTTAAGCCACTATAATAATTTCAGATAAATGAAATATTCAAGCAATACATTAAGTTTTAAAGAAAGCTAAACCACTGATGGAACTGTTGGAAATCACAGACATAGCATTCACAAAGAGTATTTATTAAAAGTTTTAAGTGGTAAGCTTTTAGAGTGGCATAGAAAATATTTTTAATACTCCAACTAGTTTGTATTCAAGTGGCTTCAGTACTTTGGATGTTCAAGGATGAGAAGTTTATCTGCCAATTATAAGATGACAAACCCCCACTAATTCTGAAATACTGAAGAACAAAATCAGTTCATTTCCCTACTTACAAAATAGTACTCTTTCCTAGTTTTAAATGCAAAAGTTTTTGTAAATAGTCCCTCTTTATCCAGTACACTGCAAGAGTAAAAACAAGTAACGTGTTTGTACATTAGATACCTGCTTTCATCTAAATGCAGTTTGACACAGTAAGTAAGGAATGTGCTATTCATCAACTGCCAACTTCATAAAAAGTCATGAAAACTTAAATCATCTGTATAAGCGAAGGCAAAGTTATGTGCTTTAACAAAAGCCAAGCAAAGCAGCAAAATCAGCCTGATTAGCAAAAGAAATACCAGTTTTACTACAACACCTCAATACTACTAGCCAATCAAACTTTTCAATAGATTGCAGCACAGTTATTTTCTCAAAGTTTGATTTCTCTAAATCCAAAACAAAATTACAATCAATTACTTCAAACAAGGGCTTCTGCGTGTTGATTAAATTGTTTTCACTTTGATCCGCCCTGGGCCTAGCAGACATTTCTTCTGGTATTAAGTAGTCAAAGGTGTAAATTAAGGCTTGAAAGACCTCCTTAAAGCAACATCTATAACAAGCCTTGCTATTCAAAGAGCAGTCCAATACTTTCAAAAGAAAAAGGTTTTAAATAGGATAGCAAAGGCATGCAGCAAGAGATAGTCTCTCTGTTTCTGGATGCAAGTCATTGAAAACAGATCCAAGGAAAACCCTAGCAGGACATACCCACATCCTGAGGTGGCTGGTGCTACTTCAGAGGTAAAACAGTGAGCACCAAGCTAACTACTAAGAAAGTTTAACTACTCTAACAGCCATGTGACAGATCAGGAGCTCTTAGACGTTGACATTCTGGAAAACTAACTTATACGCTGCTGAACAAAAGAATCTCCTTTATATAGTGGTAGCATCCATTACAATTATTTGCACTGCGATGGCACTGGGGTCACAACTCTGACTAAAAGCCCCATGTGCTATGCAAAGCGGTAATACGTCTGTAGTTTTAGGATAAAGGCAAATTCTGCTGAGAGATGTAAGACAAGGAGCACAGAACTGCCCTAGTGAAGTTAACGGGGCAGCAAGAGGGGTAGCAGGAGGCAATGAACACCCCACACTGCACACAGATGAACTCCCAGAAACTGCGCGTGTAGCAAAGGCTGCTTCTGCTTCTCGGGTCAGCCTGAACCTCTCCAACCCGCCTGCCCTGAGCACTGCTGACACGCAGGCCTAAGCTCTCTGACATGGGGACAGCCAAGCTCCGAGCACCCGATGCATCGGGCAGGTCTAGAGGCTACGCAGAACGGAAAGGAGAGGGTCTTCGCAGAGGGGACGGCAAGGCTGTGCGCTGCAAGTCTACTGAATACGCAGTGACAGGGCTCCCACTGGGATTCACGTTGAGAAAGAGATTTGTAATATCCTCTATGCATTCATCTTTACACTTGGGGAAATCAAATCAGCACTTGAAGAAAAAGGGTAGGCACTGAACAGTACCTGCAAACTGCATTCTCGAGTTCTCAGGTGTTGGAATTGCTCCTTCTCTCCTGACAAAGTACTGTTTTCTAAATTAATTTTAACAGATCAGTTTGTCAAATATCCACAATTTATAAGCCTCATCTATTTTGCAATAGTCAATTTTGAGGCCTTATTTCCAGTGATTAACACACCAGAGATCACAAAATTAGAAATACAGAGATTAATATATAGGTATTACCAATAATTACAAAAAGCAGGCTTATCTTCTTCAGGGTTTGGTTTGGTTCTTTAAGTTTAGCTTTATCACTTAATTCTAATTCAGTAAACATTCAATATTTAAATAAAACACAAAATTCTATTGAGACTATAGTAATGGTCAAGTAATTACACTGAGAAAGGAGGAGAGAGTAAGAGGGCAATTGCCACATAAAAGTCACCTGTCTTAATTGTACCTACAATTATTTTTGTATTCAGTATGCATTCAAAAACTAATCTTTCTGTACTTCACTTCTGTCATTCATATGCAGCAGTGCCACACTTGCTCTCACTTCTGCAGGCAAGCGTTCCCCAAAAGTTCGCTTTAGACACCAAAATCTCAACTCATTGACAATTAACTTGTACATCTCATCCAGAAGTTTTCTTTACAGTTCCTCCTCTGTATCCCTTCTGGAACATCAGTAGAAACATCAATGACTAGACCAAGAGGACTGATTTTAACTACAATGTCAGAAAAATAATAAAGTTGTTCCCATTTGTATGGCAGCAAGTAAGGAATCAATAATAATATGAAATATATACATTATAAAAAAATCTCATAAATCCCCTTCTGAATTTAGGTTTTACTGTCTGTCTTCAAAAATGTGAAGGACCCTGAAGATCAATACAACCCATAAGATACTACAGTGCAGAAATCAGTAATTTATTTCTTTTTTAAACATGGTAAATTGTACGGTAGCAAACACTGAGATAAATCAAATGGATCTTCATACAAGAAAGAAAATAGGTTATAAATCAAGCATTTCTAAACCTCCCACATCTTCAAATCGGGAATGTGGTGAAAAGGATGCGTGCCAGAAAAATTGTCTTCTAATGAGCATTCAGGTTTTTCTCATTTCATGTAAAAACTTACATTACAGGAATGATCTCCAAGGATTTATCTCTGGGTTGTTGCCCCTCTAACTTTTTAATTTTTAGAGAGCTTTTTGATAATTCGCTTTGCATTGAGTATCACTAGTTGGGGATGCCAAAGGAAGAAGGAAGTACCCTTTGATCAGCAGATACAATCCTTTTGTTAGTTTTGGAAGGATTTTACTTATAGTAATTTTAAAAATCTTTAGATTTTAGCACCAAAGACTCATTTCAGATCTTGCCTGGTTTGGAGACACTGAGAACTTGAGTTCTACCACATCATTCCTTCTGTGAAGTAGCTGAGCTCAGACACTGGAGTCCCTCAGCAGAATGTGCATAAAAGGATCCCGCAAGATGAGACTGGCATCTAATTGCCACTCTGGCTCCATCAACTTGCTGTCGCATTCACTTCTATTCAGTTCAGTGCCTGAGAAATTTCCAAACAAGGCAGAATGAATCTGCCAAGCCCTGATGTACATCCACACCACAAGGACACATACTGGACTGTTTCTAAGAGTGGGACACCATTCCGGTAAGCTAAGAAAACAACTCATTGAAGCACCAGGAGGGAAAACCTTTTCTCCTAGGACACTGCTGTGCCATGTAATAGAAAATGCTATTAAACAAAAATGACAGACTGCAAACAAACACTGATAATATACTGAACAAAAGATATCTCGCAGTTAAGAGACAATATAAATTACCATATGCGGACAACTAGTATGCCGAAAGGGCAGGAGGCTTGCTGCCCCACAAAGCTAAAGCAGCAAATGCAGAAAGACTTTTACTAGCTATGTTTTTATTTCAGCAATAGAAATTTACAATAATTCAAAATTGAGGATGTAATTGCCAAAAGGATGAAACAAACAACACAGAAGAAGAATAATCAAGACTGGAAAAAAGGAGATTATCAAAGGCACCTGCTATCACAAGAATAGAAATGAGATCTTTAGAAGCCCTGAAGGACTCCTTACAGAAAAGAAACAAAAAAAGCTATTAAAAAAAAAAAAAAAAGGATCATTACTGATTTGATCATTTTGGCACACAGAGATATACTAGAAATGGTAGAGACTGCCAATGGGGGGACGGGGGGATGGGGGGTGGGTGTCCTGTATTCATCTTGCCTATGCCACGCTGGATGCACATTCCCCGTCCTGCACCAAACTCCTGCAACCTGTTGGTTCTGCAGCAGCCACATCACTCCCATTTCACAGCTACACTGCTCCAGGAAAACAAAGACACCAGGGTGTAAACATCTCTGAGAGACTAATGCATCATCTTCTAAAAGATTTCCACCGATTGCACTGTTGATGGCTTCAGCCCCAAGACAGCATTATTTCTTCATTCAGAGCAGAAAATGCATCGTTTCAAACCAAAGCATGGGTTTCGCTGTGTTTTTCCGCTCTGAGTGGAGCGCTGTTCGTTACATCCTTCCCCCTTGCCGAGGCACACTACAGAGTACTTTGGCTGCCTCTCTAAAGGGTTACGTTCCCAGAATATGGGTTGATCAAACACACTGAATGCACTTTTGACTGCCACAAATTAAACGGGTTACAAATTAAACTGTTAGCTTAAACCTAACAGTTTCTGTAACAATTTTACTTACAGAACTTAAAATTCCCATAGAAGGAGGATCCTGTTCGATGTCTGAATGCTCTACTGTAGGTATCTGAGATACAGCGTAAATATTGTTTTAAACTAAACAGAAATTCTATGCATTTCTACTCATTTGCAAGATGATCAACACCAGTGAGAAGTTCCAAGGAGAAGACTTTAATTTGTTCATTCACCTCCTGCGTCCACCAACTCCTCGAGTTCATGCAGGAACTCCCACAGCCGTTGGAAAAACCAGCGCTGGGTAGGGGTGGAGAGAGCGCACATTACTTAATAACCAGAAACTACGTCTGAGAGACCTTTCTAGTTTTATTTTTAGCACAACATATCTGTTGGTAGAAAGACTGTATTTTAACACTGAGAGGAGTGTAATGGGAAATTTATTTTAAGCATACAGTTCTAGCAAGTCATAAAGACTGTATCATTATCCTCCTTGGACAGTAATTGCCAATAAGAATACATGCTTTTCTCTTAGTTTTTGTTTCATTGATGAGTTGTGAGGAAAGAGAAATGCTGTTCATCCAACACGCTGTTTATTTAATATTCAGCTTTCTTGAACTGTTCTTCTTATGCAAAGCACAAATGCTGATGATCAATTATTTCAGCAATCATAATTCAAGCTGAAATTTTACACTCTGTAAACACATTATCATGACCACCACATTATGCATTTGAAGAATTCCAGTTGCAGCAACCCATACAAATGAACATGCTGCATTAGGTTTACAGTAAAATTCTGTTCTGGCTAGACATACAAGGGGTTTTTTCATAACTGTAAAATGAATGAAGCACACATATGCTGAGTATTTTTCTATGCGGTGTACAAATGCACACATTCATACACTAAAACATTCACACACTTGCTTTAAATATTAAATAAAAATGAAAAATATTTATACTTTTCTCTAAGAAGACATTATTCAAAAAATCTGATTTTATGTTTTTAAAATTAAGTTATCACGTAAGATAGAGAAGTCAAAGGAGAGCTACTGTCATTTTTGTGGGAAAATTTCCTGTAAACTTCATCAGGTTGACGACACAGAGAACTAAGTTTTCCCAAAGCAACCAGTAGATCTTTGGGAGCAATCTAGAACGCCCTCACACTTAGTGGGTGGCCTAATACATCCTGAAATGTAAGTCTATAATTAAATAAAAATTTGCAAAATTCAGTTTAGACTTTTTATGAGAATACTTAATGCACATATCATAGTGGTGTAACACACATACTGCCTTACATTTCACTGATAAACCCTAACTTTTCAAATCAACGTCTCATGAAAATGCTTAGCAAATAGTGTGATATTTAATGTTGCAAATAAGAGTAAAACGCTAAACAGAGCCTGTTGCTGAAGGAGGTGGATGATTTAGCGACAGCAGATGGAGATGTGGCTGAGGCTTGTATCAGGGATTATTTGATACAACCTGGCCCATAGGACCAGATGGGCTGCGTCCAAGGGCGCAGAGAGCCCATGCCATCGCAAGGCCACTCTCACGTTAGAAAGCTCGTAGAGATTGAGGGGTCCTCAATGACTGCAGAAAGGCAGATCTTGTGCTATCTTCAGAAAAAGGGAGAGCAGTAGAGGCTATTACCCCAACTTTAGCAAGGCTTGACACCACCTGCCACAATATTCATGTAGCCAGTCTGGGATGCTGTCATCTGGATGAGACACCACCAGATGGGTAGAAACCTGGTGGGATGGCTGGGCTCCATGGGCAGTGGTTAATGGGTTCTTCAGTTACTGACCTGGAGGCCAGTAATACGTGCGATACTGGAGCCATCTATCCTGGGACTTGGCCTACTCAACATCTCTATCAGTGACTGAAGAGAAAGCCAGGGAGCGCACTCTCATCAAGCTTCCCGATTACACAGGTTTGGGGGCAACTAGCAGCTCTGCTTGAGGGCAAGGCTGCCATCCAGAGGGACCAGGAACCCACTGCGATTCAGCACGGACAGCTGCTGCTCCAGGGAGGGAACAGCCTTTGCATGGTCCTGGGCTGGGACCTGTGGCCAGAGAGCAGCTCTGCTGAGAAAAGCCTGCAGGTCTTGGCAGGCAGCAAGCCGAGCGCCAGCCAGCGGCATTTTGTACTTGCTGCCCTTCTTGATCTTACAGTGGTTTATTCTGTCTATTCACTGCCTTTGCAGCAGATGACTTTGAAACCTTTATAACATTATTTCGTCAGTTCTTTTATAAAATAAAGTAGCTCTGGTAGAAAGTGTGACACCAGCGCATCTATGTCCAGCAGGTACTGCTAGTTGTGGATTTTTTTGTTTCCAAAATGTGCAATCTGGCTTCAGACACAGCCAGTGCAGAGCCTTCAGCAAAATAACTGAAAACTGTGATTCCTGTGTCTATAATTAAGCCACGACTGGCACTTTAAGGGGCATGTTCTACAGTGCATGCTGCAAAAGTAAATACTATGTGCATGAAAAAGTGCCACATGGTGACTGCAATGAGCATCTATGCTCATTTGCCAAAGGAGTTCCTTGAATTTGTATTTAACTCTGATCCTTATCAAGCATGTTAAAAATCAAGCAATCATGAAGTCCCATAAATATAAGTCACTATTTGAATTTTCATCAATACAGTACTTAACACGCAAAAAAAAAAATTAATTTATTTCCACATGCAAAGATCTGTATGCATTGGAGAGACAGCGCAGGCTCACACACACTTGGAACTGAGCGAACTGTTACAAATTTACTGGAAAAATCGTATACTGGGCATATGTAATAGGCAATTTGTGAACACGTAATTGCTATTTCTAACCCAAAACAAAGCAAATCTATCCAAGAAACATGTTCATATAAACACATTATTTTATATATACGTGTATATGTGCACACACACACTTCTAAATATTTTATATAGAAGCACATTTTGAAAGCACGAACAACAAAGCCCTGCTTTGATATAAAGAGCCCTGCTTCCTTTCCCCTACACACAAGACGAGCTAAGCATGTGCACCCACGCCATAACCAATGCCCCCCTCCCCCCCCCAAGTTATCTTCTGCCAGGAAACAGAACAGCAGCTTCACAAAGAGAAAGTTAGAGGTTAAACCAAGAGCATCTGGAGGGAAGAAGAAGAGGCAAGAAACTTTGAATGTCTTCCCAAGCTTGAACAGCCATCTTACCTTCAACCCATCCCATCTTGCTAATATTCCAAGATATAACAGTCATCACACAAGCATACTGACTTAAGTGACATATTTTAATTGTACAAGCACAAAACTTCTGATGTTTATATAGATAAAATCCTAGTTCAGAGCTGTTAAAAGGAATTCTCTTAAAAACTAAGGTTTAAACCACAACCTGAGGTTACAGTAGATTTAATTTGGCAGGGTGATGTTTATAGTGTTCCTAGAATTTTGAAATACCTGAAAAATGCCCCTCTTTTGTCTTTAGCTAAACATCTGGTTAGAGTAAAATTTCTTCCCACAGTAAAACTCAATCTCCTAACGTAAAAAGTGAAAAAAAAAAAACCATAAACAATCACAAATTAAGGTTTCAGAAAAGAACTTATGACATGTACCTGAGCAGTACTTGGCAGATCACAACAATACTCTCATATAATGATCACTTTGGAAGAAAAAAAGGTTAATTAAAGCATACACTTGGAATATTAGCCAAAAGGCTGATATAGACCATCATTCAATTTCCATTGCTCTTCAATATAAATCCTCTTAACTAAGTCTGCACAATTAGAACATCTACTCCTCAAATAATCACAAAGAAAAGTGAGGCCATTTTACTTCTTGAAGTCTCAGTGTACATTCCAGGGTTCCTTATACTTTAAGCAAATGGCAATAAAAATCAAAGGTATCCTTATTTTGAAAGTGTTTCTGTAGGCTTAGAGACTGTGAATGTACATCTTCAAAATGCTCAAGTACATGCATATACAAGATGCAGAACTTCAGTGCCACTCACCAGAACACCCACATTTTTTTACTAGTCTATATATCTCTATCTCTATACAAGCTGTAGATTTCACTAGGTTATATCTAATTTTGCAATTCTTTCTGCACAGCACCTCTAGAACATGGCCTATTCTATTGATACATACAACTGAAGTTCTTATCCAGACTTTCATTATCTCATGCCTGAATTTATGCTGGACCTGGCAAAAGCAAGCTTGCCCCACTCAAGTCCACTCAGCATCCCTCTGAAAAGAGCATTTTCTTTTGTCTTGTCACATCTCTTTGCACTCCTTCACCAGCTTCACTTTCTAACACCTCAAAAATAACACACCTAGCAGGCGTGGTTTTAATATTTTTATTTTATATTTTAATAGCCAAGAAGGGCCTCTGCACTTTGCTTATCACTGATTTGGTACCAAAGAGCTACCTCCAAATGGCTAATGATACACTTGATACATTTTCTAATAGCATCAGCATGCTTTCTGACATAGTGCTCATTATGAGAGGTGCTCCCAAATTCACAAGTTTTCTTTGAATCTTGTCGTGGTTTAGCCCCAGCCAGCAGCTAAGTACCATGCAGCTGCTCACTTACCCATCCCCCCACAGTGGGATGGGGAGGAGAATGGAAAAAACCTCATTGATTGAGATAAAGACAGTTTAATAGGAAAACAAAGGGAAAGAATAAGAATAGTCATTAATAAATAAATAAAACAAGTGATGCACAAATGCAATTGCTCACCACCTGAGGAAGGAAAAACTTGTTTCCCAGTCTGTTTCCGAGCAGCAATCCCACCTCCCAGCTAGCTTCCCCAGTTATATCCGGGCCATGACGTTCTATGGTCAGGAATATCCCTTGGGCCAGCCTGGGTCAGCTCTCCTGGCTGTGCTCTCCCAGCTCCTCATGCACCTGGCAGGGCGTGGGAAGCTGATGGCAGGGCGTGGGAAGCTGAAAAGTCCTTGACTCAGTGTAGACACTACAACTACCTAATAACAGCTAAAATCATCAGTGTGATATCAACATTTCTCTCATACTAAATCCAAAACACAGTACTATATCAGCTACTAGAAAGAAAAATTATCTCTATCTCAGCCAAAACCAGGACAAATCCCTTTTCAAAAGTCCCCTTTTCCATGTCAACTACAAAAACTGCGTGTTCAGTAGCCCCAGGTGAATTTTTCTTCCATGAATATATATAATGGCTTTCTGAATTCACACAAACTTCTAGCATTACTGTGTTCTGAGGCAAAGAATCCTGCAGGAATACCCCAGGAAAAAAAAAAAATATCTGTGTTTATTTTGGACATCACCTTCTAGTTTCATTTGATGCCTTTAGCCTTTGCATTAGAGTAACAATCACTCCCTGATTACCTTCAACATAATGCTCCTGATTTTACAAACCTCTCCCACCACCTCACTTAGCCCTTGCTGGGTTCCTGCCACCCAAGCTGGAGACTACTCATCTGTTTAACGAAACTCCCGCTGTTGATTCTGACTGCGGAGATGACCTTACTTGTGAACCTGAGCAGACCTATCACTAAGTTTCTAGCAAAGACTTCAAAAGAAATAGACTTGTTTTCTCATTAGCAGGACAGGCTTCTGGAATTGTTCTACCTCAAGGACATAAGATGCTGAGTTCAGTGTACAAAGAAAGGTGTCAGCACTACTAATTTCTGCTGCCAGGAAAAGAGAGATGTTCCGTATCGCCCATGGCAGCAGAAGGGAAAGGACAGCAAGGGATACTGAAGACTGTCAGATCCTCCCTCGGCTGCTACGGTTATTCAGTCTCCACACCTTGTCTTACCACCGTGAAAAAAGAATTAATTTTCTCTCAAGGGTTGAACTTTACTGAGGATGACGAGGTAGCTGTGACAAACCAGAAACCTGCAGGGAAGCCACAGACCTGGTTCTCCTGCACTTTGGTAGCAGCTCTAATGCAACTGTTGTTAGAGCCTAATCTGCCTCCTTGTCCAATTCCTTATTCTGCAACAGCAGGAAAAAAGTGATCAAGTTCCTGCTACAGGCAGCAAAAGGGAATGGCTGTGTAAGGAGTTCAACATGTATGCCTCCATTAATTCACTAGATGAGCAACTTCCCCATGATACTCACAGCACAGCAGCAACATCCTAATGAATTCATATTTTTAAGTTAGGAAATCCACTTTTGGTACAGATTTAAAGTTGACTGAGACACAAATTAATAAGATTCTCTGTTACTGGTTTTCTTTCCTTTGAGCATGAACCTGTAAGAATTTTGGTGAACACACTGAAAGGTTTTATGGTTTCACTGCTTTATGGTTAAATAATTTTATATCCTTTTCTGGGATGTCTTGCATCTGTTTAAAGAACTACTGCCTACTGAGTCACAGATGTTTCCAAAGTCCTAGCTGCTCCTGGCCACTGTTATTCTTCAGTCTTCAAAGAAGCAGGACAATCGTTAACTATAGCATCACGGAAAATAAAATCCATGCTGCCTCACTAAGTAATAACGTCAAAAATTATAAAATCATTCAAACAATTTTATCTTTGACGTTTCCCATAGTTTCTCTTACTACACTTAGCCATTTTTTGTTTCTCTTAACAAGGCTTGCATGAGATGACCTAGTTTATTTGCACTCCTCCTGAACTGTGAAGTAGAATGTGTTAACATAAACCAAATGGTCCCAGTCATTTAGAACCAAGCTTCTCCTCTGCCAGCTACGCACCCTCTGCCACCTCTGTCTACCGTCTTGACACCTTCCAGCCATTTTTCCTCCCAGGCCTTTGCTGCCATCTCCTTTGTTCTCAAATCTTGCCACCCCAAATGGCTGATACTCCCTTGCTTTTTCTCCTAGGCTGGTGGCACTTTCTTCTCCCTCCTAGGCCAAGCCTTGCAACCCCAAGCAGTTGGGTTCCACCTTACAACTGGTTGTTCCTCACCTCTTAACGTCCCCAAACATCACCACATCAGAATCAGTAGCTGAAGCTCCTACAAAGCCAAGCGCTGCTCATCAAGCACACGATGGCTGGCTCTGCCTGCTGTTTAAATGAACACAGTTTGCTTCCCAGGCGTGCCATCGCCCGCAAGCACAGCCCAGCACACACCATCGGTTCACACCGCTGCTTCCCATTGCGTGCCTGTAGAGAGCGATTGAATGCCCTGGGAGTGGGAGAAAGCCTAGCTTGGATTTCATGCCAAAACACAGAGAAGAGGTCGACATATCACCTAACCCGCTGCTGAACAGGAGAGTGAGAGCTTCCTACACTGATCCAGTGAAGGTGTCAGTGCCATCCCTGGCACACAGTATTACTCAGGTTACTGTTTTCACCTTGGCTAAAGCAATACCTACGGTAAGATAACAGCCCAAAAATTGTACAATATAACATGAGAGGGGAAATAAAAAATTAAAAAAAAAAAAAAGAAAAAAACTCAAGTAACACCAGTGCAGAAAAGGCCTTTAAAACTTTTGTACTGTTGCGGCTTTGTTCTGCTATTCAGAAAAAAAAAATAGTATTAAACAACCTTGCAACAAGCTGCCTGAAGCAAGCTATTTTTGAGTTTCCTCTAGTTTAATGACTACTCATTTCCTCGCTCCAGAGGCATACCTATAAGTGCCATAGGCCATATAGGAGCAAACAAGCACCTGTGGTAGTTAGGAGGAGAATATGCAGTGAACACTCACCCATTAAGTGCAAGCCTGAAGGACAGATTGCGAATTGCCAACAGGGGATCCAACAAGCAAATCATAGAGATGTAAGAGTCCAGCACTCACACAAAATAACTTCCATTTCTTTAAAATTACCTTAACTGCACACTCCTATGTCAGACATTCACATCCAGAAAACATTGTGGAGTTTGTTTCTATATTAAGCAAACTCTCTCTCACTTACCCTCAAGTTTAATGGAAGTTGTTCCAGCTGTTGGGAAGTTTCAGAGGACACCAGATAAATCTGCAGGAGCCTGGAGTCTTAGAGCCTGGGACCACGGACTACCACCATGCTAAGATGACAAAGGAACGATATCTAGTGGACATGAACCGTGGTTGTGGCTATACAGTACATTTCATCCAGCAATCTCACGAATAATACATCAAATCCACAGTGGTAGATTGGTCCACCGTAGAAGGACTACAAGGAGAAACTTCAGTCTTCATATACAAAAGGAAAAAGCATGTTGAACAGCTTGAGAAGGATACCAGAAAAATACGATGTCTTATTCCAGAGCTGGCTACCAGAGATGGTTTCTCCTCACACTTTGCACAGCAATACTTTGAAATTCTTACAACAACAAATACTTTTCCTTGTATTGCAAGGGGGGTTTTTCCACAAACATGAGCCTTTTCCCATTCTCTCTGCAACCACACTGAGGACGGCAGCTGAACCAGGTCAAGGGCTCTTTCAGCTGAAGGTGAAACACCACAGCAAACCGCCACACAAGACAAAGTGAGGAGCTGGTACAAAATTATGTTGCCAGATTGAACTTGCACAAAAAAAAGCCCAAAAGGAGCAGCTGTGATCCGGCATACACCCGGTTTGATCTCCTCCAAAGGCAATGTTATTGGTCATGACATTGCTGATTTCCTAAAAATAAGACAGTCAAAAAGCACGCTGCTGACTCATCCATTAGCATGAACATGGAGCCCTGGCCTAAGTCCAGTTTTGTTTGCATTTTTAGGTAGTTTAGGTAACTTATCTAGTCTCTACATCAGACTAAAACATGCCAGATTAAAGAGAACACAGATGGGATTGTTGTTTACAATTTGGCTGTGTCCTAAGGGCATCTACTGCAAGAAGCCTGAACTGCAGTGTAGAGATTTGGGGTTCTTCAATAGCTATCCTCTGAAACTGTACAGCTGTCTACAGTTGTTGCTCAGGATAACTAGAAAAGACCAAAATCTCCTACTGCCACTCAAAGTTTATCATTTCCAGGAACATGTAACTCAATGAAATGCAAGAGAAAGTCATCACTGATCAAGAATGTGTCCTGCCTCCTATCCAACCACACACTGCTGCGCAAGACAGCCCAGAACCAGAAGTCGCAAGCGAGGAAAACTAATTCCATCCCCTCCACACAAACACAATGCTTCAAGTGCTGACTGAACAGTTTGGAGATTCAGAGCCTCTTCCAGTTACCACACTCCTCCACCCGCTGCTCTGAATTCCTTGGGTAAACTGGTTTCTCCTTCCCCAAGCCATAACTGAAAATTAACAAGATAACAATGTAGGAAATCTGGTCTCAGTCAGTACTGAATTCTTGTATTCTTGCTTGTTAAGAAAGGAAGGTAATGAACAGGAGCCCAAACTGCCATGGCAGGTAACCAGGATAACACAAGAACATGTTGCAGGATCTCCATCTGCACCAATTTCCATGCAGCTTGTTCTCCACTTTTTAGGGGAAGGCCACAGAAAGCAAATGTGCCTTTGCACAGAAATACAACTCTGACCACGTGTTCTATGAAGGATCACAATTTTAATGCGTCTAGATCTGAAACTAGATGTATAAATGAAAAATATGCTATGATTAATATACATATCAAATACAAAGCACCAGAAATTCTCTCTCACACACTTATTTTAATCTCAAAGAAATTGAAGCATGGTATTGCAACCATCAATACTCCTGTTTAATTGGTTGGAGGCTGCTATTGAGTAATGAAGTGCATTAGCTTCCAAACAGATTACATTTTTTGCCTTAAAATTTGACTATTTTGTCCAGTTCAACAGGGATGAGGACAATGAGAAAGCCTCCAAAATATCAAAGAAAAATTGCCACCTCAACTTACTGTCTCCAAAACAGAAACAGACTCCTCTACAAGAGCAACTTTGTCTCGCAGATTGTCTAAAATTCTGACACTGGGCAGATGTGGAAGATCACTCTTTAAAAACCCACTAGC
Source organism: Aramus guarauna (assembly GCA_013400195.1). Taxonomy (NCBI): domain Eukaryota; kingdom Metazoa; phylum Chordata; class Aves; order Gruiformes; family Aramidae; genus Aramus; species Aramus guarauna. Next base: position 1,451,834 of record VXBL01006287.1, on the reverse strand, counting down.
CCATGCCTAACAGTGAAACTACAGTGTAACCTGTATACTCATGTTACCCAACATCATCTAGAAACTAATGTGGTGAATCAATTTAAACAAATATTCTCCCAGCTCTTAAGTTTTCAATGAAACCATCAAACGTTCTTCTCAACCAAGTACTCTGTGAGCAAACACATGCTGAGAACTTACCTTCCCCTTCCTACTTTGAAACTTGTGCACTGTGTGTTACTTCAGTCCTGGACCATTCATTCTTAATTAAAAAAAAAAACCTGACTATTAAACAGACACACCCACTGCAATCTAAAAGCACAAAAAGTAATTTCCTTCAATTGTGGTGTAGAGATAAGGTAAGAATAAGAAAACACTCACAGTTTAGTTCAATGAAAGTAAAATGTTTCATGTATCCTCCAGCAATAACCCCCAAAAGATCAACCTTCACAGCCTTTACTTGAATAATTCCTCACTCCAGGGCCATTCCCAAAGCCAGTTCAATTCTTCGCATGAGCTGTTTTTCCTTCAGCAATACCTACCCTCTCTGTGCTTAAAATCTACGTCAACTTGTATTTCTGTCAATTCCAGCCTGATCTGCTCACGAAAAATAAGAAACTGTCTCTTATCAGATCTGTCCACAAGCCACCCAAACCATGACAAGATTTTCTCCCAGTCAAGGCTGGGATCAAAGCCAATCACATTGTCAGCATGAACTCAGACACAGAGGAAGTCAATACAAGATGGGACTTCTCAAGCTATGAAGTACATCTCATCACCACGAGCGATAAATGAAAACAGAAGTCCTTTCTCCTTTGGGAGCCACTTATTTTCATAAGGAGTGAAGTTTAATTTTAAAAGATCAATTGTTCTGGGTCATAGTCAGATCTACACTTCAATACATGTAAGATGATTAATATCATTTGAGGACAAGACATTCCTTTGAGCGTCAGAAAACAGCGATGTGAGGAAACTGCATCTGGAAATACTGGGGAAAGGCACAGATCTGGCTACAGTTTAATGTCTCACCTATGAGCAGGGTCCTAAAGAGCCTTCCTTACTCCTCTGTGTATCAAAATCCAAGTAAGAGTTGGCTGTATAACTCAAAGCCCATCTTGATGCTCTGATCTCGTCGCCCTGCCCGACACCAAAGAGGAGTCAATCAGCTTTCTGACCCCAGCAGTTACAGATTTAAACCATCTGAGGCCTTAAATCTAGGCAGCAAGAACAGTGTTCTCTTCCCTAGCTATTTCTAAAATCCTCATGATGGCATTACTAGAAACGTGACCCAGACTGTCTTTCTAATGCAAATGGTCGCTCTGGTTAGTTGACCCAAGTTGCTGCTTCCCACTGAACAGAGTGAAAGCGGAACATGGGCAAATGCAGCTGAAAAACACCATTACGAAGATTCCACCTAGGAGCACTGATGAGAGTCCAGGCATTTTAATTACATCACACTTATATTTCCATACTTATAAATTATATGCAAATAATTATTTAAATTTCAATTATTTGCATGCCTATCACAGGATGGGACATTTTATTAAAAGGTAAAATAAATAGTATTTCACACAAAGCAATTTTATAGGAAACTTGCAATGAATTAATCATAAGTCAATATAATGAACCACAAAATAAAAATTACCCCATAAATAATTAAGTCCCTCAGTCTTCCCATGCCACCCCCATTCCAGTAATCATACTGGTTCATTAAATACCAGAATAATTTCCACCATTCAAATTAAACAGAATGCAACATTTCATTTACACACATGAATCGGCATCCGTGTTCACACAACATCAAAGCAGACATCCAGCCTGCAGTCAGAAAGTCACAGAGTTTTCTGGCATGTTTGGACAACATTCAAAATGTTACAATTTTTCCACCTCAAAATACACACTGTAAAAATGTATCTTTTAAAAAAAAAAAAGTTCAAGCTAGAATGTTTCGGGGGATCAAAAAAAATAACTCTTGCCAGGCTCCTCCCGCTTGAGTTGGTCACCATGGATTTTTATTATAAAATTTCTAAAAATAACCTTAAAAAAAAAATCTTACCACCAGTAGGATCAGAATGCAGAAATTAATGGATGCCCCATAGAGAATCTGGTTTGGTACTAAAGCTGAATGGGTTGGGGGAGCTGGTTGTTAAACTGGAAATGGGGTTTTATTGAGGAACGCCAACACCAGAGGGGGAGGGGACGGGTCTTGAGTTAACATTACTACCATCGAAACCGATTTTGCTCAGGCAGTAAGGAGGAGTTTGAAAACAGCACAAATTATTTTATGAGGTTTTTTTTCCTAAACAAGCAAAAAAGTCCTTAATACAAACTCAGGAGATGAGAGATAGTTGGCAGTCAACAGAATAACTTGCAAATTTCAAGTGACAAATATAGCAGATCCAGCAGTATAAACCAAGGACAAGACATGTGAAAGCAGGAAAGAAAAAGCATTAGATCAAACAAAACAGAGCGGTGATAAGCATAAGAACTCTACCAAACCAGCCTGAAGTATACCTGATGTAAATTCTAAGTTTCTCTTAATTTCAATCAATTTTTATATTAAAAAGAAAAATCCTGGCATCTGTTTCTGGAACTACACTATGTGGCACTTGCACCTTCTATTTTTCTCTTGCTGCAATTGGTAAAACCATTGATCCTGCAAGAACACGTGCTTGGTCACACAGGGGACACTATACACTGTCTAGGTCACCAGTGACCAATTTTGACAGGAGAGAATATTTTCCTATGAAAGCAGACGTATAACATTCTTCAGTGTATTGGGATTTTACCTGGTTATGTTTGTTTTAACAGCTTGACAGCTTGAAATCCCTGCATCAGGTAATAAATTACTCTTAATTTTGGATTCAAATCTAGACAATGACTCAGTTCTTTAGTAGCTTAGAACTGGACTACACAAAAAGAGCAGGGGTTTTTTGTTGGTTTTGTGTGGGTTCAGTGGGGGTCTTAAAAAAATTTTATTGAGATACATTTACTGTTTAAAAAACAAACACACAAAAAGAAACCTCCCCCAAAAAACCTAAACAAAGAAAAAACTCCAAACCAACAAACCCAACACCTATTGTATGAGAAGCACTAATGGTCTTTCAAGACCAAATCCTGCAGACGTGTAAGGAGACATAAAACCCTTCTGCAATTTGGGAATCCCCCCACAACTGACCCAACAGTACAGGGAGCTTCACACTGTTGGGACAACACTTGCTCTGCAGATGCAGCTCTTACTCCCATCAGTCCAATAGACTCTCACCACCTAAAGGAAAAGCGCAATTAATGGCCTGCTGCAAGGAGTGCAGTAGTCACGTTTATCCTGCCATGTCTGTTCAACAAGCACAAGTAGATAAAATCCTAAAAGATAGAATATTGTTATGCAACTATCTCCTTGTGAAAATATATTTAAAAAAACCTCTCCCATCATCTGATTTCCACCACTCATTTCATTTGCATTACTTCTGCCCATCATTCCACTACTGTCCTTCCTAGCTCCGGGATTTATTAACGCGACTAAAAGTGATTTCAGTATTTCTACTAAAGCAATACTCAGCAGATGTCTAGCATCTATATTTATACAACTCTAGAACTGGTAATAAACATGATTTTTGTATTGCCACACTACATTTTTTAATGAGACATCATTCCTTGTCTCTGTTTACCAAGAATTACGTTGGCCACAACTGAGTCCTTATCCCGGATTATTACACCACATAACAAGAGTCTGGAAGGCTGAATGGAAAATTCTCATTATATATGAAGGAACGCTTAATAGCTGAGGATCGGCGTTACTCTCCCCACGTCTGCAGACAGTAGGGCTACTCAGAAGTATGCAAGAAGATATCTAAGGGGAGGGAGATGCCTGGGAAGGCATTAGGTGTAAATGCTCAGACTTTAGAGCTTATTTCCATCCAGATCCCAACCACAGTGACTTTCACAGGCCTCTGCCAAAGACATTTGTCCAAGACTGACAGTGTGGTTCCTAGATGATGTCAGATGTCCAGGCAGGCAGCCAGCTTCCTATGGAAGTGATTCCAGTATTGCTGAAGTGCAATCTAACTGTATTTATCATATGACTATTTATGCAAGGAGCCAGCAGCTTGCAGAGGTAGCCTCTATTTTTTTAATCTAATAAAATATGTTTTGAAAATACAAAGAAAGAGATAGATTGAGCTAAACAGAAATCATATTCAAATTTCATGCCTTCCTCTAAAGCCACTTATTCCTGAAAGGAACAGATGCTAGCCAAGACAAATTCCATCCTTGCTCAACCGGGACTTAGCCTATGATGCCAAGCAGAGTATTTTTTCACCTGCAAATTTACAGTTGTTCCATACCCATAATTATAAGCTAAACATAAAGCCTTGCTCCTTCTACCCATGCTTCATAATAGGTTCTCACTGCCCCAAGGCTTTTCACAAAATTTGTTCATTTTTTCCCTTTGAAACATTTATCTTAAAACTTTTCTGTGACGTACAAAATACTCCAACCAACCAAGGCAAACACGTCTGAAGACTGTTATGCTACAGGTTACCGAAATGACTGTTCCTCTTCCCAGACAATCTAACATCAGTGCTTCCATGCACACTTTCATGTATCCATTCATCTACTGCCTCATTTTTTACTGAAGTTAAAAACTGTAGACAATCAAGCACCACTAAGCCATGTTGTGTGACCAGAACGCTGATAGATCCCCGTCCCACAGGCAACAAGCAGTGCCACATCAGGTGGCAGTGTTCTGTAACACACTCATAATCATAAAACAGTTGATTGTTAACAAACAGAAATAGGAAGCTGGTGAAGTTCCTACCAGGTTAAAGCAGGGCACTAAACTTAACGTATTCGTGTAATCAGTGCTCAGAGTATTCAGAGATTAATAAGTTCCAAGACAGATTTTGAAAGAGAAGAGAAAGAAACGGAATTAATGCTTCTCACCTTCCTCCTCTATACTCTTTCGTCCCCAGTCTCCTCTCCCGATCCTCAAAAAGGAAATATGCATTCGCAACACCCCAGTTCAGATTTCAGATTCTGGCAGAGTGTTTCCAAGGTCTTTGCTGTCCTTTCTGATCATCCCTCTCTCCTAAATAACAGCTCAGAAGTTCAGTGACAAACAACAACAGGAGAAGGACAGCAGAAAAGGCTCTGTCCTTCAGCAGCGCCTTCAGGGTTCACCATACGTCTGAAGGACTATACTAACCATGATCAGACTCCCTTTCTGTTCACTGCAATCCTACAACTTTGCCATGGAAATCTCTAATTTGTTTCCATAAATTAGCTTTGGACCATTCTCTAAAAATGTAAACAGAGCAGACAAAAAAATAAAATAAAATAGAAAAACCACCAATGAATCTTTTCCTCTGTGGTATTTTTTGCACAGGATATCTGCAGTAGTGTTAATCACTCATCGCTATGAGGTATATTGTGCAACAAAGTGTTTGAAAGCATTCTGAAATTTTGGAAAAAATGAATGGGAAGTGTCCATCCAGGTAAGCAATATATTAAGTCAGAATTCTTCATTATACCAGCCAATGTTTAAGAGTCTCAATCCTTTCATCTTCATTAAATAGTAATGTCATAATTTCTTATGTATATTGTAAGTATTAGATGAACATTAACATATTTTATTTCAAAGCTTATTCTGCTATCTTTACACTTTTGCTTGTGTACCAATTAGTGGTATTTTGTCATTTATAGCTTTTTAATAGTATTACACACAACCCCTCTACAGTAAGTGATTCACTAGCCTGAATGGTCTACTGTATTGAAAATGCAAAAGTTAAGGTTGCCTGTGTCAGACTTATGTTTTACAGAATAGCCTCACCCAACACAAAACCAACCCCAAACCCAAAACAAAAGAAAAACAAAACTCCCGTCCACGACACAAAGGTCACATCTTTGCCAAACTTCAAGCACATGTTTTCAAACAGGAAATAAAACTTTTTACCTATTAAAACATTTTCTTGAAAAGCCCAACTCACTAGTCTTCCTTGCTGTTGCTGTTACCACAACACCTGACCTATTCCAGCTAAACTGATAGGAAAGGGAGCCTTTGATACAAACCTTACCATGAAATATTTCAGCCTACTTAGAAAAACATAAATGTGATCCAATTTCCCAAGCTTAATTGTTTTTACAAGGCTTTTCCCCATTGCAACCACATTTCCATCGGGATCATAACCCTAAGAAATCACATCGACAGTTGAATTTCTGTGAGGTCCATGATGCCACTTGCAGCTTCCTCTGCCCCATGCCAAGTCCCATCTCTCCTTAGGAAAGCCCCAAGATGGGGCAGAGGGATGGACAACCCTACACACAGGAGACACTGACATTCGCCATTTAAAACATCAGGGAAGAGTAGTTTCAAGTTTTGTCACTCATTGCCAAGATTAGGCCCAAATCAGAGTCCCAGACAAAAGCAAACCCAAAAAGAGTAGGAATCAAGGTCTACAACTCCAGACTGGCTTTTACCTGTGGAGAACACAAGCTGCGACAAGCCTTACTTTGGCAAATTCTAACGCTAATCATCACCTCTAGTTGAGCCGATCTTCAGTCACCTGCAGCTATTTTGGTGTTGACGATGCTCATGCATGGAGTGGCTCGCATATTTATTGTATGAGTCTTCTGATAAATAAGTATGTAAATAACCTCTATGTAGCGGGACCACCTTTTATAATGATTATCAATAAATAAGGCCTTATAGAATTCCACATGATACCAAATCCAACTACTGTGCTTTTAAAATACTTCTTGGCTAAGTAAGATGTTAAGAAGAACAGGTCATGAATATAGCCTAGAAATCCTGAATCACCTCACCAGGCAACAGTCACACAAAGGATGCTTCACATGTAAACACAGAACAGCAAGCATTTCAAGAATTGTCCAGTTTGGTTTATAATTTAATTTCTTAACCCACATTTTGCTTTTGACTTAGCATATTTTGCAGAGGGGAAAAAAAAAAAGCGCCATTTTTAGAAATTTATAACTACACAGATACACTTTTCTTAAGAGCAGGTCCAAGGCTGTACACACAGATCTAACTCTGCTTTCTCCGCATACACATTATGCAATGCGATAAATCTGTAACCATGAAGTCACACACTACATTGCAAACAGGATACAGTACTCTTTAGTGACCCAAGGAAAAGGCAGGCTATACCACATTCCATCTGTGATTCATATTCCACCCCACCCCCCCCATTTCATTTTCATAATGGTCCAGCACTTATTTTGCAGACTTTTTATACCATCTCCTCTCTAAGGTATGTAAATAATTTAGTCAACAGCAATGCATTATGCAATTTATTTTCAGCCAACAACACAGCCCTCGTTAGGTGCAATTCATGGGAAGATGCAGTTAATTATGGTAATTCATCTGCAGACCTAGGTGAGCAATTTCACTGTTATTCTGCTATCCTACTTAATATGCATATGCTGTACAAGAGCAGTTAAATGGCAACTTTCAAAACTGACATCCCAAGCCCTGATTCTATAACGAGCTCTGAACCTGGGCTTTAACGCAGAGCTACAGTAAACACCACTTCTGGGAGGCAAAGGAGTTGATTTACACAAAACAACTTGCAAGATCAGGGTTTAAGGTAGTCTACTGAATAGACCTCTACAAGATCCTAGAAATAATTCTATGCTATTGTATTGCACTATTTGTGGAATGGTATGTGATCATATAATTAGAGATCATATAGTACATTCACACAAAGAATACTTTAGNGGGGGGGGGGGGGGGCGGAGGGAGCTGTTTTAAAAAAGAAAATTACATTATCTGGAAATTCAGAGCTAATCTCAACAACTCAGAATTGCTACCAGAGAGCTTTTCCTTCACAAACTTTAGAGGAATACATTTCAGGTTTGATTGCTGCCTGAGGAAGAATTAGTTCCAAACAAAACCAGTTTTCAGTTAAGATGTTAAAAGTCTAAACAAAATATTTAAGAAAATAATCTGAAATATGTATCAATATTAAAATAATAATAATTTCTAAACTGCAGCTCTATGATTGCAATGACAGGGAGCAAAGACAGCATTTGGTTCAGAACCAACACTGAAAGAAGTGCTCTGGACAGGTGCAAGAAAAACACCATCGGTTTGGTAGCTAAATCAAAGGAGAGGAGTAAATGAAGGGCAGGTCTCAACTAGACGCAGGAGCGCAGCAGTTTTGGGGAGAAGCGACGTGCTCAAGTACATTACTAGTTAACCCCTCCATTTGGGGGAAGGCTCCAACCTCTTCTCCTCTTAACCTGGGCCGGAGGCTGTCTGCACTGTCCTCCCAGTGACACTCCTTTAGGGCAGCTCAAGCAGCAGCAGCACCAGCAGCCTGATCCAGCACCTGCATCCTTCAGCAGCCTTGAAAGAAGAGTCCTTGATCTTGGGGCTCTTCTTCACTGCACCTTCCCTCCACTGTTCTGTAGCCTGTCTGCAGACTTCAGAAGCTGACCGCTAAATGATCCGGCTTGCATAACTTCGAAGAGCATACAACTACTGAAGGGCAGCCTTCTGCCAAATCCCTGCCATCTCAAGTGAAACACATTAAATAGTGCACACACTCTGGAGCATAGGCAGTCAACTCAGCCAGGTGCGTATGTGCAGTGCTGGTCTTCAGCCATAAACCAAGCCTAGAAACCTGCAAACTCCCCATAATAACTTTAGATTGCCACTGCTTTAATGATAGAACGCACAGAATTTTTACATGAGCGTCCTGAAGGTCTCAGTGGAGCACAGGTCCAAGATGCACGCACACAGACAGACATTCAGACAGTTTTAATTTTAACCTTATACGCTTTGATATAGCCACAGGACTAAAACACTAGTACTCTCTAGCTTGTTTATGACTGACTACATATGCTGAATGTGTTTGACAAAACTCATACCTAAAATAAAAACCAGCGTTCAAACAGTACAAAACTTCATAAACCAAATAAACAACATATTGCAAATATTTCAGTTTTCCAAGCAAAGGCTACTTCCGTAAATTTCAACATTTAAACTGGCAACAAAGCATTTCTGACACAGAAACAAATGACTGGCTAAAGAATGCTACCCCGTCGTCATCATTTTAAACGGTTCATTTTCCTGTTCGCCTGAAATAAGCATGGCACTCAAATTGTAACTGAACAAATGTACATATCCCTAGCTATTTAACAGAAAAAAAAAAAAAAATTGAAACATTACATTTAAATCTTTTTGCTTAACCCAGGACTAGAAAACTGTCAGCCCCGAAAATTAGTTTTGCAGAGCCTTAATGCATCTGAAAATGGCTTACTTGCTAAACATGACAAGCAAATTCCGAAATAAAGGGAAACCCTTTCCCTCAACATGCACACTAGTATTTTTCTTTCCTGAAGGTTGGATCATTTCCAGAGAACCTGAATTGACTTCAATGGAGCAATAATATATTTTCTTACGAAGAACGTGTATATTGCCTCAGAATACAAGAAAATGGTTCAAGTCAGCTCTTTCAAAAATACCCAAGGATCACACTTTAAAGTGTGGGGGCTTTTTAAACAATTAGGGCTTGACTACACTAACAGCTATATCTGCTGATATATAGATATGTATTACACTAAACAGGAATGAGACTCTTTCTTTCTGGAGTCATTCCAAAAAATGTGAATGCACTGTAAATTCACACTTTTAACTTCAAGCCATGCTACCTAGCAAGTGTAAATACATTCTTGTAAAGTTTAAGGGATTTATTAAAGTGCTAGCAGGATTTTCTTTTTCAATTAACCAGACGATACTTCTCAGCATAGAGTATGGTGACAACAAGAAAAGGCACAATATAAAAGCAGGATTTACAATAGCAAAACCCAAATGTATACAATTTTAAGTACTATTCCCAAACTGAAGAGGTTTCCTAAAATTGAAACACCCCCTAAAGTTTCGTTTTCCAGCCAATGAAAAATTTCCAAACAACATATAAAAACAAGACAACGTAACAGAAAGCTTGTGCTCATCCGTATCACAGGCACAACTGTGCTGGCCAGGACTGCAATGTGCGTTAGGAGACACCTATGCTGCCAGGAAAAGCTCTCACTGAAAAGCAACGTCCTACCTTAGGACTGCACATCTTGCACAAGCATTTCTCCTGACAAGACCTGCAATGCTCGATCTACCCTAGGCATACGTACAGCTCTGACAAGCAAGGAAAATACCACTGGTTCTTAGGAAAGGGCAGAAAAAAAACATTTTCATACAAGCTTGTAAATCTGCTTAATTATAAATTTATAAACAAGAATCATTTGGGAAGTTATTAAGGAGGACCTGTCCAAGTAGAATTGTAAGCACATGACAAAGATCACGTAACCACTCATGTCCGTTTTATATATGGACAAATCCAAGCAGTCAAGACAATACGAGAAATGCGATCACCACATACAGAAAGGTTGGTGTAAGACTGGCTTAGCTGGCCCACTGCAGTTTGTGAAGATTTTGTCTGATAGCAAAGCTGATGTAAGTTCACGGCCCACCCTCAGCTATTATAGGTTCATTCCTATGGACAAGCTATAGCTTACTGCTACCTTCATGGTGGAGTCATGCTGTAAACTGGTTCAGCAAAACCACTTAGATTTTAATACCCCACCCCCGAAAAAAGTGGTAATTTTTAATGCAATCCTTCCAGAGATGATGTTTGCAGGACCAATAAACCACTGTATCGACGTGGCGGACAGTCAGTAAAGCATGGCTGAGGATAGATACTTTCTCTCCAGAGAAGTTCAGAGCTCCACCTGTAACTTTTGTTCTGTGTCCCCATTCCACCAGGGTCAGCTCAGGAGTCCTACCACCCCCACAGGGACAAGTGGCTGCTTGCATAGCTGAGCTCTGAAACCCATCCCTGAAGTGGCTCCACCAAAACAGTTCAGCCTTTTCCCCTCCCCTCAAAGAGCTGCCAGGGTCTGGAAAAAGCACAGGAATCTCAAACTTCATATAAGGTTGCATTTCCACGTTACCAAGGGCACAAACATGCCTAACTTTATGAACCAAGTACCCTGATTTCAACATGATTCTTTATCATGTACGGGCACGATCAGCAAATATTTCCAATGTGAAAGACCACGTTTTGTCCAACATAAAACTAGAAGACAACCACAAAACCTATGAACACAAAAGGAGCTCTTGCCTAAACTAAAAACTCCAAGTAAGCAGAGGCCAAAAAATAACAACAGCCACTTTACACGGCTATGCAGCCTTTCACCAGATCTCAGGGCACTGAAGTGGTCTTAAAAAACTCCTAGTAAGTATTAAATCACCGGTGCATGGGTAAATTTGTTAATCCATTTGCTAAGGTCACACAGTGGCAGAAATAGCAGATAATCCTGACACCAGCTTTCTGTCCTAATCATTATGCAGGCAGAAAATCTTCAGTGATGTAAACTGAAAATAAAGTAAATACAGTTATCTGTTACATACAGGTATATTAGGTCAGCCCAGAAAAGCAAAATTGTGGGTGCGGGGAGTGGAGGTGTGTCTCTGGGGATCCACCACAGATCTAGACAAGCTCGTGAAAATTTAGAGAGATTTTGTAACCAGAAAGTAATTCCATAATTCCCTCTATCCAAGCAGTCTCTATGAAGGGACTGCGTAGATAAACTGCAGCCNAAAAAAAAAAAAAGGCTGAAAACCTTGAACCGTAACCCACAGGATATATTCCATTACTGTATAGTACCCATGTTAGGATACCAAAAGTTCGCCATTCGTTCTGCATTCAAATTAAAGCAGTACTTTACAGATTGCCTTTAAGCCACTGAAACTGCGGAAGTCTTCTAATATCAGAGGGCAGACAGACACACAGCTGACATTGTCGACACAGTCAAGAGATCTATGACAATTTCTACCAGCTTTCGTGCCATTTCATATTAAAGCATCCTGCTAATACCCACTATGGAGCTCTGACAATTCAAGACCATTTTGGTTAATGTTCTTGTACTGGTATAAAATACACTGCAAGCACCAGTTTCTAAAGAGGAAAAAGCAAGACTACAAGCTGACAAAAAGATAAAAACTTATTCTACAAATTAAAAATACTGAACCAGACAACAAGCTACACTGGCATTATTAAGATGCACTAAACGCAACAACCTAATAAAATCATTGTAGGCACGGAAGACTAATCTTCCCTTCTTCTTTAGGGAAAACTCACAGCAATTTCAATGGGATTCTCCCCCAGATATAGATACATCCAAAGCCACCACGTGCCAAGTTTCCTCCTGCAGCCAGTCTGTATTGCACCCATCCTAGTTACACTAAACATATCCTGATTACAGGAATTTATAAACAGCAAGAATAACTTAGAGGTGATCCACAAAACTGTGAGTTCGGTGGAGATTAGGTTCACTATTATCATCTCAGTGTCAACATTTTTGCGGTAAATGGCTTATATTTGACAGACTTTCTCAAAAAGCCCATCTTGCGTTCTCTCTGTCCCAAGCACATCTACTTCAGAGACCGAATACAAGCCTGCTATCCATAGGCCTCACTGGGCAACAAGGTACGAGAGTTTATGATGCATTAGTCTCTTCTGTTCATTCTCTTAGGTTCTGAACAACAAGACATCAAATAAAAACGGTGCTTAATTATCAAACAACAGAGTAGTTTCTAGACGTGAACTCTTTAAAGACGATCTTTCAACTCCAAAGTTGCAATTCCGCACACTCATCTGCGCAGCACAGGACAAAGGCGCCTGTGCGCACGTACCAGCTTGCGGTCTCAAAGCGGTGTTTGTTCACCCAGAACAATGGGGCATGTGACTTGTCAACACTACCCACAATAAAAACAATAAGATAAGGCTGCCACTGATTTCATGATGACTGATGTTGTTTTTGCTAATTTTAAGTCACAATGTCAATAAAAACGTATTGCATAAAATCCCTTATTTTAAAAAGCCTGAAGTTAACCTCACAGCACGCTGAGGTTTTCACTCAAACTTCCTCAGCTTTTTGCATTTGCACTGAACACACCAACTTCCCCCAAAGCCTTCCTCTGACTTCATCAAGAGTTCAATCAATGTTTTATGCCTAAAGCCAAGATTATTTTTATCAAATGCCAAAACTTCTCCTGTCTGTCTCCTGCCCTTCATGCCTGTCCCAGCTACCCTTCTGTCTGCGGACAGGCTCGTCGCTCACCTCTGCTCGGTGCCCTGCTCGCTGCCTGCAAAATGAGATTTCCTCAGCAACCTGGCAGGTTTTGCTCTGCCACAGACCACGGCTGCACCATCCAAACACACCTAATTCCTCTGGTTCAAGAGGGCTGCTACATAGGATCAAGTCCTGTATGTAAACTCAACTAAAGTCAGGAGAAAGAGGAAGAATGTAGAGCAAACCCGGAGAGCAGAAACAAAAAAGCACCAATTCGGTTTAAAGAACTGACAAAAGAACAGATAGGGAGAAAGCAAAAGAAAGCCCAAAAAGAAGAGAGAAAGCCCAGGCAAAAAACAGGTGGGGGGAGATTAGAAAAATCAAATAAAGCCTTAGGAAGGGATAATAATTAAATGAGCCAACTGTCGGAACTGAGACAAAACACCCCAGTATATTACACCAATTTGCCACATTCATGCTACAGCACGGACAAGGAAGCAGAGCCAAGCAGAGGGAAGAGCACGACCACACTGACCATTGCAAGGGGTTAATTTTGGAAAGAAAAAAGCAGCAAAATCTTGCACCACCTGTGTTTCACTTACACAGGGGAGGGCTTGGGGGGTTACTTTAATCACACAGAACAGCAGTCGGCCCAACGGCACCAGACTAACAAATAAAAGTAGGCAGCAACAGGCACGTGGAAGTACATCGCAGTTCCAAACTTTCACCATTTACAGTAACGTTAAATGCAAATGAAATCTGACTAGTCTGATCTCTGAACATGTGTTTTTAAAAACAGTGCATTGCTTTCTTCTCAACTTGAAAAAACTCTGTTCCACAAGCGGGTAGTTACAAACCACAGCTGGTAAAGTGGGAGGCACACAAAGCACGCAAGTAAGATTTTACATATTCTAACACTATCAATGCAGCTTTCTGGAGCTCTTCAGCAATGTCCAACATACACAAGCCTTGCTGCTGGCACTCTCAGCAATTTAAAACAGAGAGTCTCAGTCTACGTAATGGACATGTTCTTAGCTGGAGTCTGACGCTGCATTTCACGTACCCTCTGAGTCTCTTGTACGACGTCATCCACAGCGTCAAAGAACGAGTCACAACACATCAAAAGTGTTTTCCCTGGCTATCTCTAAAAATTTCCATCCCTTTATCCTTCATATATATTTTTTTTTAAAATTCTTCTTAGCATTTCTATCCATACACACAGGATCTTTAAAAGTCCAGTTTCGCTCCCTAGTACATACAAGCAACCCGTATCTCTCTACCAGGGGGCCATGGCTGTGCTGAGCCCAGGTACGGTGACAGCAAGAGGAGACTGACGGGAATATTCCGTTTGGTGCTTCCACCACCAGCCCACAGGACCACACAAAGACCAGGGGGTTATTTTTTAAGACTTAAGCGATACCCATTGGTTTTACCAGAAAGTAATATATCTGGGAGGGCTCTGGTGTCCAGGGACCTCAACAGTTAAGGAGGTTTTTTCTTTGTTTTTGCTGGAACACACTCTTAGAACTTCATTTCTAATGTATTTAGTGTGTACTATATGTACTGTAAGAAAGAATCTTACAAAGGGCCTTGATGAACTAGAAATAAATAATCCATATCAAAATAACCTTGCAAGTGTAGACAGTAGAGGAACCAACTAACATGGACTTCGCCAACAGTAAGATAAACACATTGATATTTCTAAGGTAATCAACAGCCATTCAGAATCTGCCCTGGAAGACAGTCATAGAATTATAAAGCATTTTTCTTACAACTCAAACAATTCTAACAAATATTTACTATAATGGTGAAAGCTGTTGAAAAAAAGTTGGTTTCTATTAATCAGCTACATTTAGATATCCGTTGTTGCTGTCAGATTAAGCTCACCAAAACTGCTTAGTAGGCTGTTTCACTGTATTTTTGTTTAAGTTTTATCGCAATTCAACACATTGAAGTTTCATATTTCTGACTTTCTTCATCTTCAGCAACGCTAGAAATTTATACTCTAAACAAGACACGTCAGATTATTTCAAATGTACAATTAAATTTCACAAAATGAAAAATCAGGTACCACGTTTGCATCAGCAAAACATTCACGTTACACAGGAGTACGGACCCTGCTTCTCTAAACCCCAGATCTGTCGCATTAGTTACGGGAAACAGCTAATCCACTGCTACACCAGACATGCTTCTAGCACAAGTTATTTGATGTCAACATTAATAGATGGTTCCTCATTTTCCTCCATCCACATCTGTGCTAACTTTGCTTTAAAAGTACATTAAAAAGTATTAAATCTGAACAAACGTAACCCCAAGGTAAATATGTTACAGATTGACAAATATCATCATGGCAAAAATCCGTATTTTTACAAAGCACTTCCTAATTAAAATTTATCTCTAAGAGTCTGTATTTAGGAATGCATATTTGTGCTAATATCCAAGCAAAAATTTCAGCACTAGAGAAGAATGTTGACATCCTTACAAAAATTAGCTATGATTCATTGTTTAACAGTTGTCTTCCCTTTACAGAACACCGCAGACTGAAGGACATATTGCCACACTGAAAGCACCAATACTTCCTTTAACCTAATATAGGACAAATAAATACACTTCAACAGCTTCTAAATCTTGCACGTCCTACTTTTTTGACCCAGATCTCTTGTTATTTCCCCCATAGGTGTATGCAATATCAAAACTATTTTTTCGCTGCAAATTTAAAATTAACCTAAAAGAGGAAGAGTTCTCATTGTTTCTGTGAGCTAAACAGACCTGGAAGTGAGGGGGAGGGTCAAAGAGACTCATGTTTGTTAAGATGAATTGGTAATTTAAGGTAAATTTTTCAGCCACACTTAACACTCTCCCAACTGCTGAAAATAATGGCAAAAATTCTCATTTGATCCAACAGGACTAAGTTAGATGAATATCAATGAGAAATTAAAAACAATGAAATCTTTTAATTACTATTTTTACAAGGCAAAAATGTATTTTCAGAAGTCATGCTGACACTCAAACAATAATCAGCCTGTCCAAAAAACACAAAAGAGCTATAAAACTTGTTATTCCTCTCCTCGGCCAGCCTAGACAACTTCTTTCAGGAAACCAAAATGTCTCTTCTTTGCCTGGTACTTTTAGGGAACCATCAGGGGATTGAAATTCACCTCGTGTGTGCTCGCAATCAGGCGAATTCCCAGCTCAGGGTTTGCCTGCGACAGGTCACCCATGTGAAGAGCCTGAACTTTTAGCACAGTTAATGTCAAATGGATGCAACTTTTAGGACAGGTTATATTTACGGCTCTAAACCTTGACAATTTCTGTGGTTTTGGCACTGGGCACAGTATTTAGCACTACATTTTCATGAACAGTAAATATTTGACCCTTAACTCATAACCTTGGAAAAACGCTTCACGATTAGGCTGTACAGAGATCTTTTCTGTATGCTCCACAGTCACTGCCAGCAGGCACGTAGCTGCGTACAGAACAGGAAAGTTTCCCGAGTCACTTTCACAGTTCTAATTCATAAAAATCTACCACTGACCTGACGTCAGTGGGGTTCAGTGGGAGCGCTGCATGCAACTGAGGAAGTGACCACATCATTCCTCAAACCCACCAACGGGTTAAAAGGAGCATTAGCTGCAGAGACAGCTGCTCGCCTGCCTTGCCAGGTTGGCAAAGCTATTGCCCTGCTGGGGGGGAAGGGAAGGCCTACTACTCACACCACACCAGCTAAAATTTCTAGTAACGCACCTCCAGCGATCTGAAATAACACTCAGTATGTTTGCATGTGGCACATGGTTACAGAGAGTGTCTCTGTAATACACGCTTACACTGAAGAGAGATTGAACTGAATCACCGATCATAAAAAAAACCAAAAAAACAAACAACTGTTTTTTCTCTGGATGATTCTGATTTTTTACTGCTAGACATTACTAATAAACAAGATTGCTCCTTTGCAACATGGAGACTTAAGAATTACAACAATAAACACAAGTCAGAGTACACAACGTAGCCTTTTACTAATACTGCTCCCAGAAAGAAACAGAAACTATACCCTAACGGGAGTTTGCAAAAGCCAGAAAACCACACACAACACTTGATTTTTAGAAATGCTAAGCACACACAGAGACTGCCAACTTCACATGCAACTATGGGGACTCAGCATCTTTGAAAGTATGACTGTATTAATATCTTACTTTGCAGCTACAGACGCCAGTTCATACTCTTAAGAGTCATGCTTGCACCAAGCAGAACTACAGCACAAACCCACTCCCACCACCCGCACTGTGCAGCTCTCTGTGCGGGGCATACGCAGCCCCACAAAGGGCACAGAACCAGCCCAAGCACCACCAGGTTGACACCCTGCCTGCTTGCACCACTCATCCTCAAAAAGGACGTAGCAGATAGCATACCTAGGTATGCCACTAACTCGTTTAGAAGGACCTTAGTATCTCTACGTAGCACTGAACTACACCGCGTACAATTACAAAGACTGAGAGGGGACTCCAAAAGATGCTGCGTACGTTGGCCGAGACAATTCTGTAAAACTCCTCCTCATCACTTCGGAGGTTCTTTCAGTAGGTTTTTCAGACAGCTACACTGACTCACCAAGCCTTTTTATTATTATTTCTACAGGTAAGAAAATATTTTCCAAAGTCTTTCTAGCAATCAGCCCATCCAAGAAAGCAAGCGAGCAGGGGTGAGCTGCAACACCAGCAATTTCACTCCTTGGCTAGCCAAGCTAGCTAGATCCTATGCACCCAACCGGTGCGTGCATTTTTCCCTCCGGTTATACATCCTCCGACTTGGAATAACCACTTCTTATCAAGGAAGAATTTTTTTAAGGCTCGTTATTGATATAAAAAGGAAAGTCTAAAGGATGGCACAGAAAACTTTGTGGTAAAGTATTAAAAATCAATGTTTCAGAGAGTAAGCTGAGTTACAGTTCTATAGATCCTTCAGAACCAAGGAAAAAGTCTAACTTGAGCTCAAATGCGGCCAATTAAGACTCCAGGGCATTTTGTGTAAACAATTTCAGCCTTGTTTTCATTATGAGAAGGAAGAAAAGGGCCTTCTTGGCTTGAGTTAGATACCACAAGGTAGAACCCTAACAAGAAGTTTACAGTTTTCACACAAAGTGGCAGAACCATTTCTAGACCAGACTTCTGTACTTTTTCACTCAAACTATCAACTCTCAGCTTTGCTGCCTTGCCTTCACTACTTCTTACCTCAAGTTAGCTAATTCAATTTTGTGAAATTAAAAGAAAGCCAATATATTCCCCTACAATTTCAACTGCAAAGATATTTCTTATGCCTCAGTTCATTGTCATACTTTATCTCAGAGGAAACCAATTATGAGTTGAATAAAAGCGGTCTCCGTCTACTCTGCTTGGGATCACCAGATGAGCCTTTTTCTAGTGAAGTCACTTTTTTCATTAAGCTACTTCACAGCAATTAAGACCATCTAACTTCATGCTGCGGTGCTTAGAAAGCTGCATGTATTTGGGACAAGGGCAGCTAAATCAAAAGCAGGAACACAGGAACTTTTTCATCATCACCTGTTAATTCGAAGGTATTACATTAATGCTGCAATGCAGTTCAAAAACACTGAAAAGAGCTGTCAATCATAGTTCCTAATGGAAAACTTCTGACACTTCTTCACCTAACACAAACACTTAAATTTATATTTAAAAATGAGCACACAATGAGTATATTCTCACAGTAGTCACTTGTTGTAGGAGCCAAACACACAAAATTACAGAGTGTGCATACACACTTTCACTTCTCTCCCGACCTGCAGCTACTTGCATGAGCTGATGTTTAGAGCTTTAAATATAGTCATTATTACACCCTGTGCTCTGCGTGAGTGCACATGTGCCAACCGACACACACACTAAGGATGGTCAGCACACACAACAGTATCACAATTCTCAGCATAAAGCTAAATTAGATTTAAAATGAGTTGTACTTCGGTACGATACATTTCAGTATCGCACTACTGCAGTACTGACACAAGCCAGCGACACTCTCCAAAAGCAGAGGCCGGACAACTTTACGACCTCCCTATCTCAGTTCAGAAAGGGAAGAGCTGGAGGCAGGTTTGTCTCTGTCTCCTCTCTGCTTGCCAGTAGCATCCTCTCCAGCAAGGTGTCAGAATTCACATGGGCACCACATCCTGAGCAGCTATGGGTCGGGGGGGAATGAAGAGACAGGCAAAGCAAGCAACAACCAGGGAGTGGCTAACTCTTGGGACTCCAGGTGAGCAGAGGAACGGCATTAGTGAAAGAAAAGCGCGTCATGCCTGCCACTGCCTCAGCTTTCCCCAAAATGCCTAATAGCGCTGGGACACCAAAAAAGTATCAGTGTCACGAAAGATTCGCATCCTATTGCCCACCGCTAATACAAAACACACGAATTCTGTGAGCAACTTCACAGACATCTGCGGAGCTTGTTCAACCGAACTAGACTGCTGATGTTCAAAGTTGTGCGTGTTTCTTTACAGGACTTCCTGACTTCCACACAATTACATCCTTGTAGGATGCGGGTCTTTACTGCCACTACAAAATTTGTAGCAGCAAACACATTCTGACTCAAATGTGAAGTCTATGTTAAATTAAATTCCAGAACCAAAATCAAGTTAGGTAAAATAACTCAGTTTGCTTTACATTATTCAGATCTGCTCTTCCTAACTAAAAAATATTACCTGAAAACAACATTATAAGCAATTTTGACCATTTCCCCTAATCCATCCAGAGCCTCTTTATGCTTAGGGCTGTAGCACTTTTTAGCATCAAACTCTTTCATGATGGGAAAATGACTATGAAGTACTGCTGTTGGGTACTTAGCGCTTATACCATGCCTTACAACTTCAAAGCGTTACACAAACATCAATAATTACCATATATACAGTAAAACTGAAAGAAGTATTCATATAAAAAAACCCCAACAGGAAAAAAATCATAACTACCTGCTTGAAGGGGAAAAAAAGCTTAAGCAACAAAATCTCATGTAATTATTGCATTCTTTATGCTATACACATGCATTATGGCTCTACACATTTAAATGAATAAAAATCATAAACTCTTGCACAGTCTTAAAAAAATTTAAAAAGCCCAAAAACCAAACCCCAACACTTTTCATACATTTAAATTACATTTCCTTCCCCTTTCCTTGTGGAGTGAGAACTAAGTATTTTCCAGGTGTTCTCAGTAACAGTTTCGGAGGCACACCACCAAGTTCCCAAGATCCAGTACCACATGAACCCGGTTCTCATGGAGACAAATCCACCTTCCTCTAAGAAAACTTAAGACAGGGACAGCATACAGGCTCAGGTGATCTTAGGTAAATAATATGATACCTTGCTATTCCATTAGATCTTAATCAAAAGCAATGAAAAAAAAAAATCACAATAAACCTCCAAAAGTTTGCTATTATCATTTACAGGGCACCACCTGCGCCCAAAGCACCATCACCACTACACCGCAGCCCTTTTTTTGCTACGGCTAAGAGGAAAAAACCCTTCAGACGCTCATCCACAAATATGTACCCAATTACTTAAATTCAGAGACATACACGAGGGTTTACAGGATCAGTCCTCATTTGAAATGTATTCTGAAAAGACAGTGAACACACATGAGTCCAAAGGGAGGCCCCAAATCCAGCATGAGCCTCATGCAGACCAGCCTTGAGGTCACTCAGAGCAAGGCAAGCCACCAAAACTGCCCAGTGCCCCCGACAGCTGGGGTACAACTCAAAACCCAACATCAATCTTGCAAATGGTACCCTCTCTCCCAAAGGGGCACAAACCACAGCCCCGAGAACCCCCAAAGGGTAGAGACGGCTGACACCAAAGGACCTTGCTCATACATCTATCACACTCAGACGTTTACTTTAATACCGCAGGACAGGGAAGAGAAACCGACAAGCCCAAAATATATATATATTTTTTTTTTTTTGACGCGACAAAGACTTGGTTCTCCTGATCATGCCTCTTGTGCTTCCATAATAAAGAAGGAATATGTTTTGTGATTCCCTCCCTCCATAAATCAGTTAGGAATTCGATTTACACAGACAGGAAAACGAGGAAGTCGAGCACACTGGAGAGTAGTAAAAACTTCACCAGCAAACTTCACTTTCCTACACAGCGACCTACAAACCAAACTTTCCTCCAGACTCACGTGTCATCTGCAGCAACAAGCCTCTGCCATAAAGCACATATAAAGTTTGCTGTTCGGGGGGGCATAAAGCAAAAGACTACTGAGGGGAGACTTTTATTCTCTCAAGCTGCCTTAAAAGGAAATTTGGTGATGAAAGATTAAATTCACCTGGAACAACACGATAAATGTAACCCTTTCGGGGAGGGGGTACAACAATAACAACAAGCCACATGTCCTGCTATTGCAGGACCTATATCCTCTACCAAGAAAACAGATACATTGCATCAACCATGCAAACCCATCGAAAAGATGCAATGCACAATTTGCACCAGGATTTCGGACAGGGGCAAGCCCAGAAAGAGAGAACCATAAAAAAAAAAAAAAAAATTAAAAAAAAAAAATAAAAAAACCCACCTTATTTC